>NC_069483.1:1019114-1029114 GCF_026875155.1 Cherax quadricarinatus
TTTTCCCTTTCCCTAGCATGTTTGATTTTGGCTTCTTTACACCTTTGAGTGAACCAAGGGCTCGTCCTGGCCTTCCCATTATTTCTGTTACCTTTGGGTAGAAACCTTTCCTCAGTTTCCTTGCATATTCTTTTCACATATTTCATCATCTCATTTATTGATCTCCCTGCCAGTTCTCTGTCCCACTGATGCTTCTTCACTGGTCACTGTCTCCAAGGGGTCTTTCATATGTGATATCGTGAATATCTCCACTACTCAAGGTGAATACTAGGTTCAGTCTTGCTGGTTCAGACTCTCCCCTCTCTCTCTGGGAGTGTCCTTCTTGTGTTGGTACATCAGGTTTTCCAGTACCACCTACATCTTCTTAGCCCTCCTACTATTCTGCAATTACCACCTTGGGACCTCTAGACTGAAAGGGCTTGTAGGGCAATTTTTCGCGCGCTTCCCAAAAAACTGATGGAAATTGAGTTATTCATATAGAAAAATAGCTTAACTCATATATATAATATATATATATATATATATATATATATATATATAAAATATATAATATATATATATATATATATATATATATTATATATATATATATATATATACATATAATATATAATATATATATATATTTATTATTTTTTTATTATCACACTGGCCGATTCCCACCAAGGCAGGGTGGCCCGAAAAAGAAAAACTTTCCCCAAATCACTCACTCCATCACTGTCTTGCCAGAAGGGTGCTTTACACTACAGTTTTTAAACTGCAACATTAACACCCCTCCTTCAGAGTGCAGGCACTGTACTTCCCATCTCCAGGACTCAAGTCCGGCCTGCCGGTTTCCCTGAATCCCTTCATAAATGTTACTTTGCTCACACTCCAACAGCACGTCAAGTATTAAAAACCATTTGTCTCCATTCACTTCCTATCAAACACGCTCATGCATGCTCCTGGAAGTCCAAGCCCCTCGCACACAAAACCTCCTTTACCCCCTCCTCCAACCTTTCCTAGGCCGACCCCTACCCCGCCTTCCTTCCACTACAGACTGATACACTCTTGAAGTCATTCTGTTTCGCTCCATTCTCTCTACATGTCCGAACCACCTCAACAACCCTTCCTCAGCCCTCTGGACACAGTTTTGGTAATCCCGCACCTCTCCTAACTTCCAAACTACGAATTCTCTGCATTATATTCACACCACACATTGCCCTCAGACATGACATCTCCACTGCCTCCAGCCTTCTCCTCGCTGCAACATTCATCACTCACGCTTCACACCCATATAAGAGCGTTGGTAAAACTATACTCTCATACATTCCCCTCTTTGCCTCCAAGGACAAAGTTCTTTGTCTCCACAGACTCCTAAGTGCACCACTCACTCTTTTTCCCTCATCAATTCTATGATTCACCTCATCTTTCATAGACCCATCCGCTGACACGTCCACTCCCAAATATCTGAATACGTTCACCTCCTCCATACTCTCACCCTCCAATCTGATATTCAATCTTTCATCACGTAATCTTTTTGTTATCCTCATAACCTTACTCTTTCCTGTATTCACCTTTAATTTTCTTCTTTTGCACACCCTACCAAATTGATCCACCAATCTCTGCAACTTCTCTTCAGAATCTCCCAAGAGCACAGTGTCATCAGCAAAGAGCAGCTGTGACAACTCCCACTTTGTGTGTGATTCTTTATCTTTTAACTCCACGCCTCTAGCCAAGACCCTCGCATTTACTTCTCTTACAACCCCATCTATAAATATATTAAACAACCACGGTGACATCACATATCCTTGTCTAAGGCCTACTTTTACTGGGAAAAAATTTCCCTCTTTCCTACATACTCTAACTTGAGCCTCACTATCCTCGTAAAAACTCTTCACTGCTTTCAGTAACCTACCTCCTACACCATACACTTGCAACATCTGCCACATTGCCCCCTATCCACCCTGTCGTACGCCTTTTCCAAATCCATAAATGCCACAAAGACCTCTTTAGCCTTATCTAAATACTGTTCACTTATATGTTTCACTGTAAACACCTGGTCCACACACCCCCTACCTTTCCCTAAGCCTCCTTGTTCATCTGCTATCCTATTCTCCGTCTTACTCTTAATTCTTTCAATTATAACTCTACCATACACTTTACCAGGTACACTCAACAGACTTATCCCCCTATAATTTTTGCACTCTCTTTTATCCCCTTTGCCTTTATACAAAGGAACTATGCATGCTCTCTGCCAATCCCTAGGTACCTTACCCTCTTCCATACATTTATTAAATAATTGCACCAACCACCCAAAACTATATCCCCACCAGCTTTTAACATTTCTATCTTTATCCCATCAATCCCGGCTGCCTTACCCCCTTTCATTTTACCTACTGCCTCACGAACTTCCCCACACTCACAACTGGCTCTTCCTCACTCCTACAAGATGTTATTCCTCCTTGCCCTATACACGAAATCACAGCTTCCCTTTCTTCATCAACATTTAATAATTCCTCAAAATATTCCCTCCATCTTCCCAATACCTCTAACTCTCCATTTAATAACTCTCCTCTCTATTTTTAACTGACAAATCCATTTGTTCTCTAGGCTTTCTTAACTTGTTAATCTCACTCCAAAACTTTTTCTTATTTTCACAAAATTTGTTGATAACATCTCACCCACTCTCTCATTTGCTCTCTTTTTACATTGCTTCACCACTCTCTTAACCTCTCTCTTTTTCTCCATATACTCTTCCCTCCTTGCATCACTTCTACTTTGTAAAAACTTCTCATATGCTAACTTTTTCTCCCTTACTACTCTCTTTACATCATCATTCCACCAATCGCTCCTCTTCCCTCCTGCACCCACTTTCCTGTAACCACAAACTTCTGCTGAACACTCTAACACTACATTTTTAATCCTACCCCATACCTCTTCGACCCCATTGCCTATGCTCTCATTAGCCCATCTATCCTCCAATAGCTGTTTATATCTTACCCTAACTGCCTCCTCTTTTAGTTTATAAACCTTCACCTCTCTCTTCCCTGATGCTTCTATTCTCCTTGTATCCCATCTACCTTTTACTCTCAGTGTAGCTACAACTAGAAAGTGATCTGATATATCTGTGGCAGCTCTATAAACATGTACATCCTGAAGTCTACTCAGCAGTCTTTTATCTACCAATACATAATCCAACAAACTACTGTCATTTCGCCCTACATCATATCTTGTATACTTATTTATCCTCTTTTTCTTAAAATATGTATTACCTATAACTAAACCCCTTTCTATACAAAGTTCAATCAAAGGGCTCCCATTATCATTTACACCTGGCACCCCAAACTTACCTACCACACCCTCTCTAAAAGTTTCTCCTACTTTAGCATTCAGGTCCCCTACCACAATTACTCTCTCACTTGGTTCAAAGGCTCCTATACATTCACTTAACACCTCCCAAAATCTCTCTCTCTCCTCTGCATTCCTCTCTTCTCCAGGTGCATACACGCTTATTATGACCCACTTCTCGCATCCAACCTTTACTTTAATCCACATAATTCTTGCATTTACACATTCATATTCTCTTTTCTCCTTCCATAACTGATCATTTAACATTACTGCTACCCCTTCCTTTGCTCTAACTCTCTCAGATACTCCAGATTTAATCCCATTTATTTCCCCCCACTGAAACTCTCCTACCCCCTTCAGCTTTGTTTTGCTTAGAGCCAGGACATCCAACTTCTTTTCATTCATAACATCAGCAATCATCTGTTTCTTGTCATCCGCACTACATCCACGCACATTTAAGCATCCCAGTTTTATAAAGTTTTTCTTCTTCTCTTTTTAGTAAATTCTACAGGAGAAGGGGTTACTAGCCCATTGCTCCCGGCATTTTAGTCGCCTCATACGACACGCATGGCTTACGGAGGAAAGATTCTTTTCCCACTTCCCCATGGACAATAAAAGAAAATAAAAAAGAACAAGAGCTATTTAGAAAAAGGAGAAAAACCTAGAGTATGTATATATATATATATGCATGTGCGTGTCTGTGAAGTGTGACCAATGTGTAAGTAGGAGTAGCAAGATATCCCTGTTATCTAGCGTGTTTATGAGACAGAAAAAGAAACCAGCAATCAGCAATATATATATATATATAATATATATATATAATATATATATATATATATATATATATATATATATATATATATATATATATATATATATATATATATATATAATATATATATATAAATATATAATATAATTTAATATATATAATGTGTATTTGCGGCGAAGTGCAAGCAGACCAATACGGTCTACATGGTCTCAACTGTTCCAAAACCAAGGGCTGGCATGCAAGACACAATGAGGTCAACGACATCATTAAGAGAACCCTTGCTACAGCTGGATGCCCTGCCGAGAGGAGCCACGATCACTTGCAAGCAAACAACACCCACAACCCAGCAAACCGCCCCGACGGGATCACCATCTATCCTTGGAAGAATGGCAAGCTCTTAGCAGGGACTATACCTGTGTCCACACTGGCTGGCACCTATATCCCATCACAGTGTGGGGCGACAGGGAGGAGCTGCTGACCACAGGGAGGAGTACAAGATCAGCAAGTACAGGGACATTAGCCAACAGTATCAATTTGTCCCAGTGGGATCAGAGACCTTGGATCATGGGGAAAAAATGCCACACGTTTTCCTTAAAGAATTGGGTTCCAGACTCATCGACACCACCAGGGACCCAAGGGCAGCCACTTTCATGTTCCAGCGCCTCAGCGTCGCCATCCAGAGGGGAAATGCTTGCTGCATACTTGGTTCACGTCCAGCCTCGGAGGAGCTGGAGGAAATTCATCATCTTTGATACATTGTGCCATTGTATTCATGTTTATGTTTTTTTCTGTAAATGTAATTTTGTTTATTAAATAAATGTTCACATAGAATATAAATATAGGGGGTGGTAGGAGAAGAAAATATTCAAACAGCTCCGGGGAGAACCTTGAGTTTTCCCTGAGGTACGTTTATTGTCTTCTCTGAGGATGAGGGTCCCCATTCCAGCTATAGAGTGGTACTATATTTTATATATATATATATAATATAATATATATATATATATATATATATATATATATATATATATATATATATATATATATATATATATATAATATATATATATATATATTATATATATATATATATAATATATATATATATATATATATATATATATATATATATATAATATATATATATATATATATATATATATATATATATATATGATATAATAATAATAATAGAAGATAACAAATTCTCACTACAGGCAGCACACTCCACCAATATTCAATACACTAAACCTACTCACCATACAAAACATCCATACTTATTACTGCACCTATTACATACATAGAACACTTAACTCTGATATTAACCCTCCCCTCAAACATCTCCTTGCCAACCTCAACAGAACACATGACCATAACACAAGGCACAGATCACTCTTTGATGTTCCTCGTGTCCATCTCACACTATGCAAAAACTCAATGCACATAAAAGGCCCTAAAATCTGGAATTCATTACCTGTAAATATAAAAGAAACACAACCTGTTTATAAATTCAAGTCTCTTCTCAAAGATTACTTACTCACCCAAAACCAAATAAATACTGAATAACTGAACATTATAAATTGTATATCTTAAATTTTTTCTCACAATTATATCACATAAATGTTAAACCTAAAACCCAATCTAACTTTATTATTTTTTAAATACACTACCTAACAGAATCACTACCTAACTGAATGCAACCATATGACCTGTCTTTGTAATACTCACTTGTGCTTTATAGTTATCTGTTTACATTAATGTTTTATCACTGATTTCATCATTGCTTAGTAGCAGCGCTGTATAGTCCTTGTGGCTTAGCGCTTCTTTTTGATTATAATAATAATAATAATCATTGCTTAGTTAACCTTAAGTTAATTTTAAGCCAGCCCGTAATGCTATGCATAGTATAAGTGGCTTTGGCATACTGCTCTTATCTGTATTTTTTTTGTACCTCTGTATGTGTGCACAAATTGGAAATAAAAAAAATAAAAATAAAAAAATAAAATAATAATAATAAAAAAGTAGGCGGAGCTTATCCGTAAACTTCCACCCAATCAGGAACCATCTGAGAACACTTGGCTGTATTCCCGCCAGGAGAAATCACTTCATTATAACGCTTATATCAACTTATATCAACTGTACGGCTTATTTATCTATCAGAATTGATCTATTATGACATAACAAACACTATAAATAACATGCAAACGTGTTATATACTCTAGACTGAATAAAATAAGCCATAGTATGGCGAGAGACCATCGGGAACATTTCTATATAATGCGTTACCCCTCTCCATGTCGTCTTTGTGTAAGAGAAAACGGTATTTTGAAGAGGATAACTGCACTAGAACATCAGTTTACTAAGAAACACCGAAACAAACACGATTTTCGCAGACTTTTTTTTTTTTTCGAGACGGCGAGCCGGCTGGCGCTCAAGGCCAATATCTCGAAAGTAACTTATTCACTTATTTCGCTTTACTTCTCCTTTATTACTTAATTAAGTGGAATAATATTCACAGAAATTGTAAAATGATGATTTCTCAAATTTCCAATATTTTTTTTTTTTGCAAATATTCCAAATATTTTGGGATTTATGTGGGAGTAAAGGAAGATTTTTTTGCAACATTCCAAGAACTAACAAACTTTATTTTTTATGAAATAAAGATAAGATGTTTAGAGGACAGGAATTTATTCAAAATTCGTATATAGGAGAAGTGTCCTGCAAAAGTTGCTTTTTCAGTAAATCAGTCTTTTCTCAGTTGTTGTTTGAGGTATCTTATTGACAAATATTTACAGTAACTAAAGAAAGTACTTCGTCTTGTGCACTAAAACTGGAGGAAACCGAACAGAAAACAAAAACTAAGAAATTAATTGCCGACATGCCCCTGAAGTGTTCCTTTCATGTAGTCTCTTGCTTCTCTATCTCCTCTCTCCAGCTCCTACAAATCTCATTGGTTTTTGATGAGCAGTGCCACTCCTCCTCCCCCTCTGTTCCCTGTGTCTTTCCTCAGGATCTGATGTCCAGTTGGAAAACTGACATGTTATCATTCCTGTCAGCTTGTTTCTGTAGGAGCTATGACGTTTAGTGATGCCTCTTTGTCTCATGAAATTGTAATGACATGATTACAAACAAACCATACCACTGGAGATGATAGTTTTATGGCTCTCGGACCCTGGGTTCTATATCTGTAAATCGTGCAATTATGATTTCGTGAGCCATGGTGACGGCTTTGAGGGGACATGAGCTAGAGTTCGTCACGGCCACGCTGGCTGCAGATTCGTCTGTAAAAACTTGCATTTGTGGTCACAGTGGTGCCTATGCGAACCTTCCTGTGGTTTATAAATATACCTAGTTGAATGAATCTTATTGTAGTCAGGTGGCCCAGTGGCTAGTGCGTCGGTCTGGAGTTTAACAACTCTCTGACCGCGGGTGTGTGTTTGTGTACTCACCTAGTTGTACTCACCTAGTTGAGGTTGCAGGGGTCGAGTCCGAGCTCCTGGCCCCGCCTCTTCACTGATCGCTACTAGGTCACTCTCCCTGAACCGTGAGCTTTATCATACCTCTGCTTAAAGAAACCATACCCCCGGCCGGGATTGAACCCGCTATGTATGGTTCCTGCCTCCACTACATCGCTTCCCAAACTATTCCACTTACTGGCTATTCTGTACTCACCTAATTGTGGTTGCAGGGGTCGAGACTCAGCTCCTGGCCCAGCCTCTTCACTGATCGCTACTGGGTCCTCTCTCTCTCTGCTTCCTGAGCTTTGTCATACCTCTTCTTAAAACTATGTATGGTTCCTGCCTCCACTACTTCACTTGCTAGGCTATTCCACTTGCTGACAACTCTATGACTGAAGAAATACTTCCTAACGTCCCTGTGACTCGTCTTCAGCTTCCAGTTGTGACCCGTTGTCCCTGTGTCCCCTCTTTGGAACATCCGATCTCTGTCCACCCTGTCTATTCCCCGCAGTATCTTGTATGTCGTTATCATGTCTCCCCTGACCCTTCTGTCCTTCAGTGTCGTCAGTCCGATTTCTCTTAACCTTTCCTCGTACGACATTCCCTTGAGCTCTGGGACTAGCCTTGTTGCAAACTGTGTGTGAGTGTGTGTGTGTTAGTTGTGTGTGTGTGTGTGTGTGTGTGTGTGTGTGTGTGTGTGTGTGTACTCACCTAGTTGTTGTTGCGGGTGTCGAGTCACAGTTCCAGGCCCCGCCTCTTCACTTGGCCGCTACCCAGTCACTCTTCCCACTCAGTGAGCTTCATCATACCTCTTCTTAAAGCTATGTATGGATCTTGCCTCCACTACATCACTACCCAGGCTATTCCACTTCCTGACAACTCTGTGACTGAAGAAATACTTCCTAACATCCCTGTGGTTCACCTGAGTCTTCAGCTTCCAACTGTCACTCCTTGTTGCTGTGTCCCATCTCTGGAACATCCTGTCTTTCTCCACCTTGTCTATACATCTCAGTATTTTATATGTTGAGAAATAGCTTTACCAGTTAAGTTTAAAGAGTTTGTACTTAACTTAGAAAGACAACTCATCGCCTGCACAGCCGCCCCTGCAGACGAGGTCTTGAGAAGCTGTCGAAGTCATCTCTCAACGGGCTGTAAAGATTTATAATTTGTAAGATTATAAATTACCCCTAGGGGGTGTTATGTCAGCATATTTCATTCACTGATGGCTGACAAATTACATACTTGTTTTGACTCAAAAGTCCACACCTTACTGCCGACTATAGGTTGATTACAAACTCCTTGCGACTCAAGAACTGTGCAGTTCCCCGTACTACAAGAAATTCGTAACCTACCATGCTCTTGTAGCGTGAGCTATGGTGTTCTTCACACCTTCGACAGATATCGATGACTTGACAGAAGCTGAAGTGTCCTTGGATGTCCACGTACTCACCTAGTTGAGGTTGCGGGGGTCGAGTCCGAGCTCCTGGCCCCGCCTCTTCACTGATCGCTACTAGGTCACTCTCCCTGAGCCGTGAGCTTTATCATACCTCTGCTTAAAGCTATGTATGGATCCTGCCTCCACTACATTGCTTCCCAAACTATTCCACTTACTGACTACTCTGTGGCTGAAGAAATACTTCCTAACATCCCTGTGATTCATCTGTGTCTTCAGCTTCCAACTGTGTCCCCTTGTTACTGTGTCCAATCTCTGGAACATCCTGTCTTTGTCCACCTTGTCAATTCCTCTCAGTATTTTGTATGTCGTTATCATGTCCCCCCTATCTCTCCTGTCCTCCAGTGTCGTCAGGTTGATTTCCCTTAACCTCTCCTCGTAGGACATACCTCTTAGCTCTGGGACTAGTCTTGTTGCAAACCTTTGCACTTTCTCTAGTTTCTTCACGTGCTTGGTTAGGTGTGGGTTCCAAACTGGTGCGCATACTCCAATATGGGCCTAACGTACACGGTGTACAGGGTCCATAGTCTAGGAATACGCACACTGGTACACTGTTCCACAAGATTTGTCTTTATTGTTCACAATCTTATCACTAAAGAAGCTAATCACACTTCTCTTAAGTGTTTATTGTGTTTTATGAGACACTTTGTTCACACTAACGTACAGATCGTTCTTTGTTGGTTATCCTGGCGTCAGTGTCACTCTCAGTAGAGTCAAAAGTAATCTGAAGACGCCACAGCGCCCCACGCCGTTACTCCCCTAGCACAAAAAAAGCTGACATAGTACTTTTGCTTCCTTGCCACTTCCTCGATGAAGCAAAGCAGAATGTTTGATTCTTGCTGTCTTAAGCATAGACAACAATGTCCATTATCTTTACCATGGTAATAAAGTGGGAGCAAGATTTTCCTTAATTGTCCTGCTAAGGTAAGAGATGTACTGTCTCTTATTAAAATACACTCTGCAACACTGGACTGCAAGGAGCAACGGTCA
>NC_069483.1:1034114-1132621 GCF_026875155.1 Cherax quadricarinatus
CGCATGTACCCCAGGTGGTGTATGTTCCCTAGCTGGTGCATGTACCCCAGGGGGAGTATGTTCCCTAGGAGGTGCATGTACCCCAGGGGGAGTATGTTCCCTAGGGGGTGCATGTACCCCAGGTGGTGTATGTTCCCTTGGGGTGCATGTACCCCAAGGGGTGAATTTACCCCAGGTTGTGAATCCCTGGCATGTATACTTCATATATGTTTGTTTCATTTTCTAGAAAAATGGGAAACAATTTAGTGAAGGATATTGCTGTGGAGAACCTAACGAAAATTAAAAATGCTGTGAAGAACTTTGGAAGTATAACCCTCGCTGACGACTGCGCAGAACTTAAAGTGAGTGTTAACCAACTGTCTTACTAAGCAGTAGAAACATCTGAAAGAAATATTTTCTCATTTTAATGGGAAGTGTTAAACTAACAGGGGTTACATACGAAACTGGAGGAGGTTGAAGTTTGATTAGAGGAAGAGGATGAGTAGCTCCAATTCCTTGGATCAAGAGTCAGGAACTAATTTAAAGTGTCTGTGGTGCATTTTCATCAAGTCTTCTGTCTTTATTTCTCAAATTGTCAATAATAACTTCTATATTTCAGGTGTTCTCACAGCTACTTTATTACATGTCTACTCTAAGGTTCCTTAAGCTTAAGTTCGATATTTCCAACACTAGTGCCTCACTTCATATTTAAGATATTCTTACCCCTCTCAGCAGCTCCGTGATTCCTCACCTTAGCCTGTGTAGGAAGCGTCTCTCTCTTTCTAGTGAACATCTTTTCTTTCTTTTTCTTAATGGAATGTGCCTTGAGCAGACCTCAAGTTAATTTTTTCTATAAAAAGTTTCGGATCCGTGTTGTTTAGGATATCTTCCCAAATTGTTTCATTTAAGACATGGTTAATCTTTTCCCATTGTATGTTTTTGTTACTGATATTGAATTTTGTGAAGATATCCTCATGACTGATCACATTTTGCTGGTCACGAGCCCTGTACATACATGTCTGTCCCTCTATTATGTTGTGCTCTGAACATCGTTGTTACTGAGGATGAGGTCAAGTGTAATTTCTAGTCTTATAGGCTCTGTTATTTGCTGGTTTAAAGTGAATTGGTGAAGAGAATTAATAGTTCGTGAATTTTCATCTGAGCTGCCTCATGGAGTGATCTCTCTTAAAATATTGTTAGCCACACTCCACACTCTCAAATTGAAATCCCCCAGTAGCAAGATGTTTGGATAAAATATTGTTAGCTACACTCCACACTCTCAAATTGAAATCCCCCAGTAGCAAGATGTTTGGATAAAATATTGTTAGCCACACTCCACACTCTCAAATTGAAATCCCCCAGTAGCAAGATGTTTGGATAAAATATTGTTAGCTACACTCCACACTCTCAAATTGAAATCCCCCAGTAGCAAGATGTTTGGAGCAAGAATTGGGATGTTTTCCAGACAGTGGTCAATTTTCAAAAGCTCTTCCTTGAATTGCTGGGAAGTTGCAACTGGAGGCTTGTATACAACCACAATGACAAGGTTTTGGTTTTCGATCTTTTCTGCGAAAAATTCAACTACATCATTTGTACGACTCTGTGATGTACAGACCAACCATACCATGCCTGTAGATACCCAAGGCTGTGATGTACAGACCAACCATACCATGCCTGTAGATACCTAAGGCTGTGATGTACAGACCAACCATACCATGCCTGTAGATACCAAGGCTGTTATGTACAGACCAACCATACCATGCCTGTACATACCCAAGGCATAAAATTTGCATAAATTATATTTTTGTTTGCCAGGATTTTTATATGGCTTCATTCTGTACTGGAGCATTTTTTCTGTTTTCCCACTGTACCTGTACACTGTACCTGTACACTGTACACTGTACACTGTACACTGTACACTGTACCTGTACACTGTACACTGTACACTGTACCTGTACACTGTACACTGTACCTGTCTGTGTACAGACATCAGTGCTTCCACCAGTTTTTACTGGCAATGTGTCAACACTATTACCCGAGGCATCATCCCCTTTTGCTCCATCTCCAGCAGTATTGCGACATTGTACCTCTGGAAACTGTAGTCATCTATATGTACTAACCTATTTGTGTTGCAGGAGTCGATTCACAGCTCCTGGCCCCGCCTCTTCATTGATCGCTACTGGTTCCTCTCTCTCACTGTTCCATGAGCTTTAGTTTTAGTTTAATATGTTTATTATGCAACCCACACCCATCCTGTGGGCGGTAATGACCCCACACCCATCCTGTGGGCGGTAATGACCCCACACCCATCCTGTGGGCGGTAATGACCCCACACCCATCCTGTGGGCGGTAATGACCCCACACCCATCCTGTGGGCGGTAATGACCCCACACCCATCCTGTGGGCGGTAATGACCCCACACCCATCCTGTGGGCGGTAATGACCCCACACCCATCCTGTGGGCGGTAATGACCCCACACCCATCCTGTGGGCGGTAATGACCCCACACCCATCCTGTGGGCAGTAATGACCCCACACCCATCCTGTGGGCGGTAATGACCCCACACCCATCCTGTGGGCGGTAATGACCCCACACCCATCCTGTGGGCGGTAATGACCCCACACCCATCCTGTGGGCGGTAATGACCCCACACCCATCCTGTGGGCGGTAATGACCCTACACCCATCCTGTGGGCGGTAATGACCCCACAACCCATCCTGTGGGCGGTAATGACCCCACACCCATCCTGTGGGCGGTAATGACCCCACACCCATCCTGTGGGCGGTAATGACCCCACACCCATCCTGTGGGCGGTAATGACCCCACACCCATCCTGTGGGCGGTAAAGACCCCACACCCATCCTGTGGGCGGTAATGACCCCACACCCATCATGTGGGCGGTAATGACCCCACACCCATCCTGTGGGCGGTAATGACCCCACACCCATCCTGTGGGCGGTAATGACCCCACACCCATCCTGTGGGCGGTAATGACCCCACACCCATCCTGTGGGTGGTAGTCAAAAGGTTACATAGGTACATAATGAGTCCAGGGACTGGATCCCAAAGTTATGATAGCTGAACAAGTTACAAAGGTAATGAACTCCAGGTAGACCTGGTCACAATCATGGCAAGTTACAAAGGTAATGAACTCCAGGTAGATCTGGTCACATTCATGGCAAGTTACAAAGGTAATGAACTCAGGTAGATCTGGTCACAATCATGGCAAGTTACAAAGGTAATGAACTCCAGGTAGACCTGGTCACAATCATGGCAAGTTACAAAGGTAATGAACTCAGGTAGACCTGGTCACAATCATGGCAAGTTACAAAGGTAATGAACTCAGGTAGATCTGGTCACAATCATGGCAAGTTACAAAGGTAATGAACTCCAGGTAGACCTGGTCACAATCATGGCAAGTTACAAAGGTAATGAACTCCAGGTAGATCTGGTCACAATCATGGCAAGTTACAGAGGTAATGAACTCCAGGTAGATCTGGTCACAATCATGGCAAGTTACAGAGGTAATGAACTCCAGGTATATCTGGCCACAATCATGGCAAGTTACAAAGGTAATGAACTCCAGGTAGATCTGGTCACAATCATGGCAAGTTACAGAGGTAATGAACTCCAGGTAGATCTGGTCACAATCATGGCAAGTTACAGAGGTAATGAACTCCATGTAGATCTGGTCACAATCATGGCAAGTTACAAAGGTAATGAACTCCAGGTATATCTGGCCACAATCATGGCAAGTTACAAAGGTAATGAACTCCAGGTAGATCTGGTCACAATCATGGCAAGTTACAGAGGTAATGAACTCCAGGTAGATCTGGTCACAATCATGGCAAGTTACAGAGGTAATGAACTCCATGTAGATCTGGTCACAATCATGGCAAGTTACAGAGGTAATGAACTCCAGGTAGATCTGGTCACAATCATGGCAAGTTACAGAGGTAATGAACTCCAGGTAGATCTGGTCACAATCATGGCAAGTTACAGAGGTAATGAACTCCAGGTAGATCTGGTCACAATCATGGCAAGTTACAAAGGTAATGAACTCCAGGTAGATCTGGTCACAGTCATGGCAAGTTACAGAGGTAATGAATCAGCCTCACTCCTACATATGGTTACAGTCAAGAACAAATTACAAAGTAATGAACCACTGATACGTCCACACCTGGTCACAATTGTAATGAGTTATAAATACAAATATTAAATGGATCATACACCCACACTAGCGCTCGCGCACACAGATACACACACGATGGCGCACGCACAAACACATACACACACGAGGGCGCACGCACACATACCAGCGTACACACATGTTCATACACACAAGCACGCACAAACACCCACCCACCCACCCACCCACACACACACACACCACACACACACACACACACACACACACACACACACACACACATACACACACACACACACACACACATACACACACACACACACACACACACACACACACACACACACACACACACACACACACACACACACACACACACACACACGCACGTGGTAATGCTTTATTTACAGTGAGCAAAATCAGGGTATTTCTCCAGAATGGTCTGTAATATACAGCTGTGGATAAAATACTTTACCATTTCTTGAATATTTCTGAGTGAGTTGTCTCTAAATTCATTAATTTTATCGCACTCCAGTACATAATGATGCAAGGTGTGACAATAGTCCATCTGACAAAGTTTGCATTTCGTTTGGTCTACATCTGGTGGTTGTGATTTAAACTGCAAAAGATACTTGTAACCCAGCCGGAGCCGGGCGGTAGTAACATCCAACAGTAGGCTTATTTTGTTGGATGCACCATAGACATATGGCTCCTCCTGCATGATAGAATGATGATAGATGGACAGACTGGTGTCAATCTCCCTTAGTCTTAAGTCAATAAAATTCAGTTGAAGTTCTTTTCGTATTATTGTTCTCAAACTAATACATGACAAGCCAAGATTGTAATCTACTCCCTCTTTGAAAGCATACAGCTTAGCCAATTTATCAGTTCTATCATGCATCTGAAGACCAATGTGAGATGGAATCCACAGCATGTGCACTCTGACTCCACTGTCCACAATCCTACCATACCTGTGTCTGGCTTTTGACACAAGCATGACACAATTTATACTTAATGAGTTGAGAGCATTTATGGTTGACAGAGAATCAGTTACAATTAAAGTGTCAACCTTAGATACATAGACGCATTTGAGTGCAAGGAGTATGGCAAACAGTTCTGTTTGAAGGGTAGAGGCCCAGTTGTTGATGCGTGCTCCAATTTCTTTAAGAGAGCCATCACTCTGTATGACAAGAGCAGCACTATCAGCTGCACCAGTGGGCTGGTGATCAGAACCATCAACGTAAATAATTTGTGACAGAGTGTTCTGTGTGACTAAGTTATCAGTACAGTCATCATGTTTGGCTTCAAGACGAAGCTTTGGTTGTGATTTAAGAAGAGTTTTGGGGGAAATGGAAGAGTGGTAGTCTGGAATGGGGTAATATCCTATGGAACGGGGAAGTGCCTCTTTTGCTTTACTTGACATAGATCATGTATCTGGTTCATGTGGAGGTCGGTTCCAGTTTTTTCGATCCATCTGGAGGAGTGTTCACCAGTGCTGAGGAAAGTTTGGAGGGCTTCTGTGCAGGGGTTTGACTGGGCTTGCCTGAGCATATTGGCTCAAATGAGGATATTTCTTTCAGTAACACGATTTCTGATGCTTGGAATATCAAGTTCTTTTTGCATATTTAAAATTTTGGCAGTGCGAGGGCATCCAAGAATGATCCTCATTGCTTCGTTCTGCAGTTTTTCCAACCCTCCAAGCTTCCAGTCACACACGAATGCAAGTAGTGGCGCAGCATAATCAACCAATGATCTAATATAAGCAAGATACATTATTTTCACAATTTTAACATTAGCACCATACTTGGGGTGAAACCCTGCCACAACTCTAAGTGCTCTTAGTCTTTCTTTGGGACCTCGAAGCCTAGATACCTCTATCTGGTTACATATTCTAGAAGAGACCCACCATGCAACTGGATCTGACGAACTGAGCCTCTCTGTCGAGGAGGACGCCTGTTGAGTGTCTTTGTTTTATCAGTAGAGATTACCAACCACAGGTCCTGACACGAGGTTAGTAAATGATTAAGAATGTTTTGGGTGTTACAGAATCCGGTAGTGTGAATCAATATATTATCAGCAAAACTAATCATATAATGATCGGGCTGGCTAGGCATAACGTTAAGTAAAGCATTAATTAAAATATTGAATAGAGTGGGACTGAGCACACCTTCCTGTGGGGTTCCTAATTCAAAGTCTTCAGTTACACTTCTGTGTCCCTGGAACAACACAGACGACTTTCTGTTGGACATATAACCTTTAATCCAGCGGAGAAACCATCCTCCAACATCCATTCTGGCAAGTTGACTACTGATTATATGTCGGTTGGCTACATCAAAAGCAGATTTAAGGTCGAGGAAGGTAGTGTATGAGCTGTCAGTGTGCAGAGTGAGAAAGGTGGCAATGCAATGATGCACACTCCTTCCATGCACGAAAATATGCAACAGGGGAAACAAAAATTGCTACATTTTGTGCATGAGACTATTAAAAATCATCCACTCGAATGTTTTACACAAGCAGCTAGTAAGAGATATTGGGCGAAATGAGTTTTGTTGATTGGGCTTCAGAAATGGAATAATGAGGCTGTTGGTCTAAGATTGAGGGAGCTCCCCATTTACTTAGCTCATGTTATATAATTCAAGTAAAGGATTGCCTGGTACTCAACACAGCAATCTGAGTATGTTGTAAGTAATACCATCCTCCCTAGGCGACGTGGAGTTACCCTTAGTTAGTGCTGCATCAAGTTCAAAGTTAGTGAAAGGAATGTTGCAGTCAAACCATACCCCCGGCCGGGATTGAACCCGCGGTCATAGAGTCTCAAAACTCCAGCCCGTCGCGTTAGCCACTAGACCAGCTAGCCACAATAAGATTCATCCAACTAGGTATATTTCTACACCATAGAAAGGTTAGCACAGGCACCTCTGTGGCTAGCTGGTCTAGTGGCTAACGCGACGGGCTTGAGTTTTGAGACTCTATGACCGCGGGTTCAATCCCGGCCGGGGGTATGGTTTGTTTGCAATCGTGTCATTACGATTTCTTGAGTAATGTTGCAGTCATCTGTCTTGCTGAGCATAAAACAAATCAGTCTCTCCCTTGCATCATATTTGTACATTAATTTCGCCTGTGTGGTACTGGGAAGACTGTCATAGCTAGATATGGCAGCCCAAGCACTGACTAGCTCATTTGCCCTATGTAAAGGATAAGTACACGTCACCAAGTCAGTGGTGACGTGTACTTAGCTCAGTGGTGACGTGTACTTAGCTCAGTGGTGACGTGTACTTAGCTCAGTGGTGACATGTACTTAGCTCAGTGGTGACGTGTATTTAGCTCTGTGAAGACCTGTTTGTGTGCTCTCTGTGAATCTGAACCAGGATGCCCTCTCTTGAGCAACTTTACCAGCAGCTGAGAGAAGAGCTCAGAGTTGCTAAGATGGAGATACGGCGATTAACGGAGGAGAACAAGAGGATTCGAAGTAATCCTTCTGTTGTGAGTCCCCAGGTTAAGAGGGAAGCTTGGTCAGTGGCCGGGCATCATGGAACCAAGCTGAGGATCAAGAAGACTGTTGGAGAGGCAGAAACAACGAGGACCCAGAAGACTTCTTTTATATTTTATTTAAAACATTTTAAATTACAAGGTTGTATAAAATATTAAATAACACCACAATATAGGATCTGTACAAGATTACTTAGAATCATACCACAAGTGCAGAAGAAAAATTTGAAACCTAATACAAAATAGAAATGTGTAACAAACACGCAAAATACATACATACCATGCACTGACACACATTATATTAAATGATAAATATCTGACACATACACACAGAACTGTTGGGGGGAGGAGCCCCCCCATTAAAACCCATATATAAATACATCCACATCATTCGCACACTTAATGATCACAGCAGTGATCAAACATTAGTTTATGTAACTTTTAGATAAATATACAACTATTTATGAGATTTTTACTTAAAAACAAGCTATCATTTATTCTAAAACTTGACTCCATAACAAAAATAAACATTATACAAATTACACGATCATATAAATCATCAACAACTACAAAATTTATACAGCATATGTATAATCTTGGAACCTTTTGATCACAGACGAATTACTCAGCAGATTCCACAGAATGGTTAAATATTTATTTTAGGAGAAATCCAGACAATTTTCAAATAATGAATTTGTAATGTGTCTCATTAAAAGCTTTATGCAGTAAAGGGGAAAAGTCACAACATACTCACATTGAAATATTCATTATTACAAAATAACTGGACATAACTAATTATTATATCATTACAACTAACCAAGCTTACCGAACAACTATTACACCGTACGTCACACCTTTACTTATCAAAAGCATCACTCACCCCCACGCATACCTCAAGAAGCCAGCCTCATTTTACCTCTTAAGACTGCAACGCCCACAAGTCCCTGACGCGGAAGCTACGATATCCTTCCGAAAAGGTTAAATGCCACCTGCTCCCAGTGATGTCCTTATTCCTCCGTTGCGTCCCATTTTTTATCGCTGCCAGTGCCCTGATTCTCTCCCTTACTGACACATGTCTGTAAACCCATGACGTATACACAAAGTCAGTGACTAGATAACCCATTGCGTTCTGTACCGGCAACCCCATCCCCCCACATCTAAACTTAATGCTCTTAAAACGCTAATCCCACCTCCACCCACCATACGTAAAACCCTACAAAACCACTCCCTCACTGGTTCCAACCTCGCACAAAAAAAATACCGCATGAAAGACAGTGTCAATGTCCCCACACACACAACACTCACCACCCTCCTGCATACGCCTATTTGCCAACACTTCTCCAGACGGTAATATATGGTGGAGAAATTTAAACATTACCTCCCTTACCATTGCCTTCAATCGTAACCCTTTTAAACGGCCCCATATATCATTCCACGCATACATCGGATACATACCTTCCACCTTAGCAACCACCTCCCTACCACCCACCTGAGCCAGTCTTCCTATTTTGACCCTGCGTGGGTTCCATGCATAAATTAATAACCTCAACATTCCCTCACACATCTGGACATCTCTACCCCTTATCCAACGCTCCAAATCCCTTCGAACCCATGCCAAACCTGTGCCTGCAACCCTACCCTCCCTCAAATAACTGTGTTTAACATACATGCCCAACATCCTTTGATGCAACGCCATTAACCCCAGCCCTCCCCGGCATACCGGAAGACACACAACATCTCTCGATAACCACTCACATCCCGAACCCCAAATATATCGATATACACGCTTCAACAGACGCTTCTCATCGCACGGATTCAATGGATATATACCTACCACATGCCACAGCTTACCATACAAAAGCACATTCACCACAATAGCACGCTGATGTAACGTCAGTCCTCCTGTACGCAATCCTGCCAATCTACCCAGAACCCTATCCACAGCTTCTCTCGAATTCACCTCCCTCGCCTCCTGAAGATTTCCCATATGAACAAACCCACACACCTTAATTTGATACACCAGGGGCCAGCCTTCTTCCTGTCCTATAGCCCCACCCACGCCATCCCCCACCCTCATAAGCATAGACTTTTCCCTATTAACCATCATCCCTGTTGCCCTTCCGAAACGTTCCACCAATTCACCCACCTTTTGTAAGTCCTGTGACCTCCTAAATAGAACCGTGGTATCATCCACATAACCCACGATCCCTGGTTCTACTGCCACTTCATCTCTCTTCACTCTCTCCCTCACACTCCCTCGCACTCACACCCCCTCACAATCCCTCACACTCCCTCGAATCAACGCGAAGTGAAGCTGCGACACATAAGAACATAAGAACATAAGAAAGGAGGAACACTGCAGCAGGCCTGTTGACCCATACTAGGCAGGTCCTTTACAATTCATCCCACTAACAAACATTTGACCAACCCTATTTTCAATGCCACCCAAGAAACAAGCTCCGATGTGCAAGTCCCTCTCAAATCCAACCCCTCCCACTCATGTACTTATCCAACCTAAATTTGAAACTACCCAAAGTCCAAGCCTCAATAACCCAACTAGGTAGACTGTTCCACTCATCAACTACCCTATTTCCAAACCAATACTTTCCTATGTCCTTACTAAATCTAAACTTATCTAATTTAAATCCATTACTGCGGGTTCTCTCTTGGAGAGATATCTTCAAGACCTTGCTAATATCCCCTTTATTAATACCTATCTTCCACTTATACACTTCGATCAGGTCTCCCCTCATTCTTCGTCTAACAAGTGAATGTAACTTAAGAGTCTTCAATCTTTCTTCATAAGGAAGATTTCTAATGCTATGTATTAATCTAGTCATCCTACGCTGAATGCTTTCTAACGAATTTATGTCCAATCTGTAATATGGAGACCAGAATTGAGCTGCATAATCTAGGTGAGGCCTTACTAATGATGTATAAAGCTGCAGTATGACCTCTGGACTTCTGTTGCTTACACTTCTTGATATAAATCCCAGTAATCTATTTGCCTTATTACGTACGCTTAGGCATTGCTGTCTTGGTTTAAGGTTGCTGCTTACCATAACCCCCAAGTCCTTTTCGCAATCTGTATGGCTAAGTTCTACATTATTTAACTTATAAGTGCTAGGGTTATGGACACTCCCGAGCTTCAGAACCTTGCATTTATCTACATTGAACTGCATCTGCCACTTTTCTGACCAAGAGTGGAGTTTGTCAAAATCCTCCTGAAGTTCCCTAACATCTACGTTTGAATCAGTTATCCTACCTATCTTCGTGTCATCGGCGAATTTGCTCATATCACTAGTAATTCCTTCATCAAGATCATTGATATATATTATAAACAACAACGGGCCCAAGACTGATCCCTGTGGAACGCCACTTGTTACTGATCCCCACTCGGATTTAACCCCATTTATGGACACTCTCTGCTTCCTGTCAGTGAGCCATGACTCGATCCACGAGAGCACCCTTCCCCCAATGCCATGAGCTGCTACTTTACTGAAGAAAGTTAATAAATTAGTTAGACAAGACCAGCCTCTTGTGAATCCATGCTGAGTATCATTAATCAAGCTATGCTTATCGAGATGGCTTCTTATAATCTCAGCTATAATTGACTCTAGTAATTTGCCTACAATTGAGGTCAGGCTTATTGGGCGGTAATTTGATGGTAACGACTTGTCCCCTGTTTTAAAAATAGGAATTACATTAGCCATCATGCACATATCAGACACTACACCTGTTTGAAGAGATAAATTAAAAATATTAGTTAATGGTTCACAGACTTCCATTTTGCATTCCTTTAGAACCCTTGAAAAAACCTCATCAGGACCCGGTGACTTATTTTGCTTCAGTTGGTCTATCTGCTTCACTACCATTTCACTAGTGACTGTGATGTTACATAATTTATCTTCTTCTGGCCCACTATAAAAATTAATTACCGGAATATTATTAGTGTCTTCCTGTGTAAAAACCGAGAGAAAATAATTATTTAAAATCGAGCACATTTCATTCTCTTTGTCAGTAAGATGCCCATAGTTATTTTTAAGGGGACCTACCTTATCTCTGACTTTTGTTCTATATACCTGGAAAAAACTTTTTGGGTTAGTTTTAGAATCCCTAGCAACTTTAATTTCATAGTCCCTTTTAGCTTTCCTTATCCCCTTTTTAATGTCCCTCTTTATGTCAATATACTGATTCATAAGATGACCCTCGCCTCTTTTGATACGCCTATCAATTCCTTTCTTATGCCCTAGTAGATATTTCAGCCTATTATTCATTCTTTTTGGGTTATTTCTATTTGATCTAATTTCTTTATAAGGGATAAACGTTCTTTGAGCAACATGTATTGTGTTCAGAAAACTGTCATATTAATAGCTCTCTTCGTTACTCCAGTCAACAGATGACAAGTGTTCTCTAAGCCCATCGTAATCTGCTAAGCGAAAATCTGGGACTGTTACTGAGTTATCCCTACTATCATACTTCCATTCAATTCTAAATGTAATTGATTTGTGGTCGCTGGCACCCAGTTCCTCTGAAACTTCTAAATTATTAACAAGGGATTCATTGTTTGCCAGAACTAAGTGAAGCAGGTTATTACCCCTTGTAGGTTCTGTCACAAAGTGCTTCAAAAAACAATCCTGAACTACTTCTAAGAAGTCGTATGATTCTAAATTCCCAGTCAAGAAATTCCAATCAATATGACTAAAGTTAAAGTCTCCTAGAATTACTACATCATCGTGCCTTGTGGGCCTAACAATTTCCTCCCATAGTAGTCTCCCCTGGTCCCTATCTAAGTTTGGCGGATGGAATATCACACCTAAAATTAACTTTTCATGCGCCTCTGAAAATTATTTCCAAACAGACTCTGTATGTGTTACTTTAGACTTAATACCTGTTTTTATGCAACAGTTCAAGCGATCTCGGACATACAGTGCCACCCCACCCCCCTTCCCGATACTTCTATCTACTTGGAAAAATTTAAAACCCTGAATGTGACATTCTGCAGGCATGTCCCGACTTTTTGAATTAAACTACGTCTCAGTAATGGCAAATACATCTATGTTACCTGCACTAGCAACTAGTCTCAACTCGTCCATCTTATTCCTAGCACTGCGACTATTTGTGTAATAAATACTTAAAGACCCTCCTCTCTCTTTACCCTTCCTGCTCCTTTCTGTTATTCCACTAAACCTATTACTGTCCTTGTCAATTAGTGCCACTGGCTTTCCAATATCCACCTTATTTTGCCTATTACTAGTTCTCCTAGTACTCATATTACTACCCTGAGACTTCATAGTTTTCCTGCAAAAACCCATACCACTAACTATTCCTAGTTTAAAGACCTAACAGCTCCCTCCACTGCGTTGGCCAGTGCTCCCACCCCACACCTAGATAAGTGAACCCCATCCCTGGCAATATGTCATTTCTGCCATAGAAGAGGTCCCAGTTGTCAATGAATGTTACCACATTTTCCTTACAGTAATTGTCCAGCCAGCAATTGACACCAATTGCTCTGGACAACCATTCATTTCCAACTCCTCTCCTTGGCAAAATGCCACATATGACAGGTTTCCCACCCTTCCTCCTCATTATCTCTATTGCTGACCTATACCTGCTAATCAGGTCCTCACTCCTACGTCTGCCAACATCGTTGCCTCCAGCACTGAGACAGATAATAGGATTGCTCCCATTACCTCTCATGATGTCATCCAGACGGCTAACAATATCCTTCATCCCAGCCCCAGGAAAACACACTCTCTGCCTCCTACTCCTATCCTTCAAGCAGAATGCCCTATCCATGTACCTAATCTGGCTATCCCCAACAACAACATGCCACAGGGCACCCTTGACTCAAGCCCCTGTCCATCCTAACTAGTTTTCCTAGCCTACCATTTACCTGCACCCGTACCATAGCCTGCTCATACAACACCTTTGCCCAACTGACGATTTCCCTCCCAAACCCTTGCCACTGCATTAACTTCCACAGTGCCTCAAGCTCCACACATTCATATGCCGCATGCCAATCCAATGCTAATACCCCACCTTTATTTCCCCCCCCCACTTTCGTCTATAAACCTATGTATGATCCCTTGCCCCACACACATTGATCGCCCAGGCACACCATATTGACCCTCATCCAAAACTTTGTCAAGAACCCTTTTCAACCTATTCCCTAACATTTTAGCAAAGATCTTGTAATCACCACACATTAAAGATATCGATCGATAATCATGTACGTAATCACAAGACTTCTTTTTCGGAACCATGACCACCACACCTGTACCACCAATCCCCCAATCCACCTTTGGTTTTCATAGCATTAAATAAAACCACTAAAAATTTATGCAAACATTCCCAGTTTTCCTTAAAAAAATCACAAGGAATACCATCAATCCTCGGCGATTTTCCCACACTCATACTTTCCACTGCCAATCTAATCTCCTCCTCGCTTATAGGTCCACTCAGATTCAACCGATTCTTATGCTCGAGATTACAACATACCCATTCACCCATTTCCCCTAGCACCTCATCATTAATCCCCCACTCTTTTGCCATGCATCTTGTACCATGCATCCACGTAGCAACCCATACCCTCTATTGACATGAGTACTTGCCCCTGACGATACCCCTCCAATTGCTCCTGGACACTTAAGCTCATTAGTTCCGTCGCTCTGTGACGTTTTCCCTGCTCTCTCAAGACATGCCGAAGGACAGTCGACCCATAAAACCTCATCTATTCCTCCTGCGATTCGTGCCGCATCAAATTCACTATTTTGAGTGTCCCTAATCAATTGTTTTAAACCCTCAATCTTAGCCACCGGATACACCAACCCCCCTCCCATATAACATTCCTGCAGTTGACCTTTAAGGTAATGTAAAACACCATATTGAAATCTCCGCTCTTCCTTTCCCCGCTTCTGATAAAAATCCCTCACCTTCCCCTTACCGACCGTGTCCCACCACTCAAGGATGTCTACCCCCACCCAACAGTCTGCCCACCATCTCCTCCAAGCACTCTCAAAAGATTCGTTCCCACTCCCTTTGCGCAATAACTCAACATTCAACTTCCAATAACCCCTGAAACGCTTTGGCAATCCCTCCCAATCCAAGTCCACCAGAACCTCTCTATGATCAGAGAAGCTCATATTCAATGCACTAACACTGCTTACCCTCACTCCCCGAGAAACATAGATTCGATCCAGCCTCTCGCCGCATAATCACGCCTAATGAACGTATGCATGACCCAACCCACCTCCTCCCCTCCCACATCCACTACATTCACACCTCGCAACAGATCCCCTAAATACCCGGAAAAAAAACCCTTCCTCTAGGTTCTACGTCCTTACTGTGAACAATACAGTTCCAATCACCTCCTAGAATCGTTACGACTGGCAGCGATCTTAAATGGTAAACAAGGACGTCCCTAAAGAACTTATTTTTAACGCCCATCTCTCCTTCCGCAGGCCCATACACCCCTATGAAACCCACTTGTACCCCACCCCATGCGCCATCGACCCGAACCACCCGCCCCTCCTCCCCTACCTCACATCTTTGCAGAGAAAACGGGCTAGCTTCTTTAATTAACAATCCCACACCACCTTTCAATCATGCAGAGCAACCCATGTGCACATCATATCCACCAATCATTAACTCTCCCAATGATTTGTAATTGTGTTCTTGCAGGAACACAACGTCAGGTATATATCTCTTTAAAAACACCTCCAGACTCTTACATTTGTCTACTGACTTCAACCCGTTAATATTTAAAGTAATATACTTGAAGGATTCAATAGAGGCTTGCCTTTAGAGACCTTAGCACTCTTAAATCCTTTATGAGCACCCCCACCCCTCCCCCCACGCCCGCCTGTGCCTTCCCCTTTTACATACTGAACACTTTTTGGTCCACCCGTATCTCTACGGGTCACATCTTGCCATGCTTTTTTCCCAGACCTTTGACCAGGAGTCAAAACGTCATCACTATCCGTTATCACAGCAGCTGTCTTGCGAGAGCTACGATCTGCAACCATATCCTCCTCTAGACTATTATCCCTGTGGACATCCACTACTACCTGTTGTGCTTCCACACCACACGCGACCTGCACGTTGGGGCCTCCTGCCCTTGCCTCTACACTCTCATTTTCCAGCCCAGCATGGATCCTCGCAGACTCCGAAACGTCCAACAATTCATTCAGAGCCTCCTGAATGAATACCTCCATTACATCCTGAGCAATTACAGAATCATCCTCGGGCTTCGCTGACACCAAGACTACGTCCTCTCCAACTCCAGGTAGGGTCAAACATGCAGAAGACAACTCTGTCTCCCTCTCTACCTCCTCACTCCACGTCTCCCGTGCCAGAGACTCACGCTGCGTTGCCGTAGCATATGTTTGCTGCTTCGGTGCATCATCAGTCCTTGTATCAGCCGTTGATCTTCCTCGTCGCGTAGGACATTGCGGCGCGATGTGGTCATATGTCACACAAAGTCGACATGTACGCCTCTGGCCCGTGTACGTAACAAAGACTTGAGTGTGGAAGTCCTCCATCACCATGTACGATGGTATAGGGTGCTTAAGGGACATTTTAAGGGAAAACGACCCTTCGGGCATACCAACAAGTGGTCCATCACGCCAACGTCCCAATGTCGCCAAATGTACCGTACCATAACGTCCAAAAACGTTCCTTAAATCACTTTCGTCAGCTTCAAAAGGAACATTACACACCTTGATCCAGGTGTAAAACCGTGATACATCATGAAGGCGAACATTAACACCAGGGTTAACCAGCTTAACCACATCCTGGTACCTGGCCACCATATTTTCATAAGTGCTGCTCTGCCGGAATTTGACGAATAGCCTTGAATTACCATTCAACAACACTCCATAGAGCTCCTCATTTGCGATGCCATACGTATCTCTTAATATCGCCGTCAGCAAAAGATGGGTATTCTGACTACTGAGCGAGCCATTCACAAGTTCAAGACAGACAGTGTTGACACGCCTACGTCCACCTTCCGCCATTGTGAAAGGACTGACAGAAAAACTGTGCAGACAACCAGTTGATTCAGGAGCTACTTCAGCCTGCCCACACGGCCAGAGAGCGATGCGAACAATAATGACCCAGAAGACTACTGTGGAATCTTCCAACCCATTTTCGGTGCTACCTGACGAATGTGGGTGTTCTACTGGGAATGTCACAACGAGCACCAAGGAAGCATATGCTGACATGAGTGACACATCCCTAGGAAACCCAACGAAAACCATCGAGAACGTCTTGACGAATGCCACAAGTGAAGGCGTAGTGCTGCCTAATGAATGTGAGTCGACTACTGCGAACATCACGACGGACGTCGCCAAGGAAGGTAAAAACATTGTTGTTGTTGGGGATAGCCAGATTAGGTGCATCGATAGGGCATTCTGCTTGAAGGATAGGAGTAGGAGGCAGAGAGTGTTTCCCTGGGGCTGGGATGAAGAATACTGTTAGCCGTCTGGAGGCAACGATGTAGGCAGATGTAGGAGTGAGGACCTGATTAGCAGGTATAGGTCAGCAATAGAGATAATTAGGAGGAAGGGTAGGAACCCTGTCATATGTGGTATTTTGCCAAGGAGAGGAGTTGGAAATGAATGGTTGTCCAGAGCAATTGGTGTCAATTGCTGGCTGGACAAATACTGTAAGGAAAATTTGGTAACATTCATTGACAACTGGGACCTCTTCTATGACAGAAATGACATGTATGCCAGTATGCCAGGGATAGGGTTCACTAATCTAGGTGTGGGGTGGGAGCACTGGCCAAAGCAGTGGAGGGAGCTGTTAGGTCTTTAAACTAGGAATAGTTAGTGGTATGGGTTTTGGCGGGAAAACAGTGAATTCGCAGTGTAGTAATATGAGTACTAGGAGAACTAGAAATAGGCAAAATGAGGTGGATATTGGAAAGCCAGTGACACTAATTGACAAGGACAGTAATAGGTTTAGTAGAATAACAGAAAGGAACAGGAAGGGTAAAGAGAAAGGAGGGTCCTTAAATATATATTATACAAATAGTCGTAGTGCTAGGAATAAGATGGACAAATTGAGAC
This sequence comes from Cherax quadricarinatus, assembly GCF_026875155.1. NCBI lineage: Eukaryota > Metazoa > Arthropoda > Malacostraca > Decapoda > Parastacidae > Cherax > Cherax quadricarinatus. The sequence goes on from NC_069483.1 coordinate 1,051,807, forward strand.
TAGTTGCTAGTGCAGGTAACATTGATGTATTTGCCTTAACTGAGACGTGGTTCAATATGAAAAGTCGGGACATGCCTGCGGAATGTCACATTCAGGGTTCTAAATTGTTCCAAGTAGATAGAAGTGTCGGGAAGTGGGGTGGGGTGGCATTGTATGTCCGAGATCGCTTGAACTCTTGCATAAAAACGGGTATTAAGTCTGAAGTAACTTATACAGAGTCTGTTTGGATAGAATTTTCAGAGGGGCATGTAAAATTGATTTTAGGAATTATATACCATCCCCCAAACTTAGATAGGGACCAAGGGAGACTACTATGGGAGGAAATTGTTAAGGCCACAAGGCACGATAATGTATTAATTCTAGGAGACTTTAACTTTAGTCATATTGATTGGAATTTCTTGACTGGGAATTTAGAATCATACGACTTCTTAGAAGTAGTTGAGGATTATTTTTTGAAGCAGTTTGTCACAGAACCTACAAGGGGAAATAACCTGCTTGACTTAGTTCTGGCAAACAATGAATCCCTTGTTAATAATTTAGAAATTTCAGAGGAACTGGGTGCTAGCGACCACAAATCAATTACATTTAGCATTGAATGAAAGTATGATAGTAGGCATAACTCAGTAATAGTCCCAGATTTTCACTTAGAAGATTACGGAATAAAGTTGCCTAAATGTTGAATATGTGTCTTACCTACCAACCATAATAAACATAATGTTTGTTTCTTCAAGTACTGGTATAAGATATACAAGCCTAGCTTACATCAGTGATATACTACTTTGTAGAAAGCCACTTGTTGTGCAGTCATTTCGCGCAAATTAGGTGAATTTTCTCTCAGGATGCGACCAACACCAATCGACTAACAACCAGGTACCTCTTTTAGTAATAGGTGAACAGGGACACAGCAGGTGTGTTAAGGAAACACGTCGTAATACTTCCTCCCATACCAGGAATCGAACCACGGACCTCAGTGTATGAGCTAAGGGCTCTAGCAATTGAGCTACAAGACACCGTAACTCGTTGTGACCAGTGACCTACACTCTCGCACAACAATAACGTTTATATAGCGTTCTCAGTCTTAGTAAAGCACTTACTACTCAACTTAAACACTTTCATTACATGACACCAGCAATCAATGTTACCTCTGCACTTACCCGCTGACAGATCCTTCTCTGTTCCAGCACATCACACGTCAGTTACGTTGTTACTACAACATCTATTATCTCTGCCCTCTCACAACAAGTCACGTGTTTCTTTCAGCTATTTAAACTCGTTTCATAGTTGTTTATATTCTAGGAGAAAATAAAAAAACAATTCCTAAGCAAATGTTTTGAAGTGCACAAATGTGTCTTTATCGGAAGTCAAACCACTGGATTTATGGCTTCATCATAATATTCACTGGGAAGAGCAATAGATGCAGATGTTATAGATCATAAGGGGAAAGAAAAGTTTAGGTTTTGTTTGATATATTAAGAACCTTCACTGGTTGTCCAGTAGCTTTGTATTACATATTTTCCAGCACAACTCTTATTAAGTTTAATGTTTTTATCTGTTGATTAGAATGTTCTTTTCACTAGTTATTATTAAATACTAATGTTCCAAAGAATGTTCTGGAATTATTATAGCTCTACTGATTTTTCAACAGAAGCGGAAGGCATCACGGAAAAACAAGAACAAATAATGGTCAGTTTATACTGCTGGCTGACCAACGATTCTGTTGCTGTCCACAAATCCACCAGTACCCGGCTAGCTTACTATCAATTTTCAGTTCTAATAAATTCATTACATATGTATTTTTTAACACTTCGGCAGTCTCCCACCGAGGTAGGGTGACTCGTGAAAGAAGAAAACACGTTCACTGTCACTCGTTCATTGATTGTCTTGCCAGGAGCATGATGACACTGCAGTTTAGATGACTTTCCAAACAGTAACATCCCCACACCACCTTCACCACACAGACACTATTTTTAACCTCCAGGACTCAGCCTTAACTAACCACTTTCTTGAATTTCTTAAAAAAATATTGTTACCTTGTTCACACTCCAACATCACGTCAGATCACAATATTGTTACCTTGTTCACACTCCAACATCACGTCAGATCACAATATTGTTACCTTGTTCACACTCCAACATCACGTCAGGTCACAATATTGTTACCTTGTTCACACTCCAACACCACGTCAGATCACAATATTGTTACCTTGTTCACACTCCAACATCACGTCAGGTCACAATATTGTTACCTTGTTCACACTCCAACATCACGTCAGTTCACAATATTGTTACCTTGTTCACACTCCAACAACACGTCAGGTCACAATATTGTTACCTTGTTCACACGCCAACATCACGTCAGGTCACAATATTGTTACCTTGTTCACACTCCAACATCACGTCAGGTCACAATATTGTTACCTTGTTCACACTCCAACAACACGTCAGGTCACAATATTGTTACCTTGTTCACACTCCAACATCACGTCAGATCACAATATTGTTACCTTGTTCACACTCCAACATCACGTCAGATCACAATATTGTTACCTTGTTCACACTCCAACAACACGCCAGGTCACAATATTGTTACCTTGTTCACACTCCAACATCACATCAGGTCACAATATTGTTACCTTGTTCACACTCCAACGTCACGTCAGATCACAATATTGTTAACTTGTTCACACTCCAACATCACGTCAGATCACAATATTGTTACCTTGTTCACACTCCAACAACACGCCAGGTCACAATATTGTTACCTTGTTCACACTCCAACATCACGTCAGGTCACAATATTGTTACCTTGTTCACACTCCAACGTCACGTCAGATCACAATATTGTTAACTTGTCAACACTCCAACATCACGTCAGATCACAATATTGTTACCTTGTTCATACTCCAACATCACGTCAGGTCACAATATTGTTACCTTGCTCACACTCCAACATCACGTCAGATCACAATATTGTTACCTTGTTCACACTCCAACATCACGTCAGCTCACACTAACAACGTCTCTCTACTGATCCCTATCTAAGACGTCAACAAATGCCTGTTGAATGTCCAATTTAATAGCACTGAAAACCTCCTTTACCCACCTCCCTCCAGTATTTCCTAGGATGATCCCAACCCCTCAATCCCTACCTCCAGTATTTCCTAGGATGACCCCTACCCCTCCGTTCCTCCCTCCAGTATTTCCTAGCATGATCCCTACCCCTACATCCCACCTTCCAGCATTTCCTAGGATGATCCCAACCCCTCCCTACCTCCCTCCAGTATTTCCTAGGATGATAACTACCCCTCCATAACTCCCTCCAGTATTTCCTAGTATGACCCCTACCCCTCCATCCCTCACTTCAGTATTTCCTAGGATGATTCCTACCCCCATCCCTTCCTCCAGCATTTCCTAGGATAATCCCTACCCCTCCATCCCTCCCTCCAGTATTTCCTAGGATGATCCCAAACCCTCCATCCCTCCTTCCAGTATTTCCGGGGATGATCCCTACCCCTCCATCCCTCCATTTAGTTTTTCCTAGTATGAGCCCTACCAATTCATCCCTCCCTCCAATCTTTCTTAAGATGATCCCTACCCCTCCATCCCTCCCTTCAATCTTTCCTAGGATGATCCCTACCCCTCAATCCCTCCCTCCAATCTTTCCTGGAATAATCCATACCCTTCCATCCCTCCCTCCAATCTTTCCCAGAATGATCCCTACCCATCCACCCCTTCCTCCAATATTTCCTAGGATGATCTCTTCCCCTCCATCCCTCCCTACAGTATTTCCTAGGATGATCCCTACCCCTCCGTCACTCACTCCAGTATTTCCAAGTATGAGCCCTGCCCCTCCATCCCTCCCTCCAGTATTTCCTAGGATGAGCCCTACCCCTCCATCCCTCCCTCCAGCATCTCCAAAGATGATCACTACCCCTCCATCCATCCCTCCAGTATCTCCTAGGATGATCCCTACCCCTCCATCCCTCCCTAAAGCATTTGGTAGGATGATCCCTACCCCTCAATCCCTTCCTCCAGTATTTCCTAGGATGATCCCTACCCCTCCATCCCTCCCTCTATTATTTCCTAGCCTGAGCCCTACCCATCCGTCCCTCCCTACAGTATTTCCTTTGATGATCCCTACCCCTCCATCCCTAACTCCAGTATTTCCTTGAATGATCCCTAACCCTCCATCCCTCCCTCCAGCATTTCCTAGTATCAGCCCTGCCCCTCCATCCTTCCCTCCAGTATTTCCCAGGATGAGCCCTACCACTCCATCTCTCCCTCCAGCCTCTCCTAGGATGATCACTTCCCCTCCATCCCTCCCTCAAGTATCTGATAGGATGGTCCCTACCCGTCCATCCCTTCCTCCAGTATTTCCTAGGATGATCCCTACCCCTTCATCTCTCCCTCCAGTATTTCCAAGGATGAGCCCAACCCCTCCATTCCTTCCTCCAGCCTTTCCTAGGATGATCCCAACTCCTCCATCCCTCCATCCAGTTTTTCCTAGTATTTGCCCTACCCCTCCATCCCTCCCTACAATCTTTCCTAGGATTATCCCTACCCTTCCATAACTTCCTCCAATCTTTCCGAGGATGATCCCTACCCCTCTATCCCTCCCTCCAGTATTTCCTTGGATGATCCCTAACCCTCCATCCCTCCCTCCAGCATTTCCTAGTATGAGCCCTGCCCCTCCATCCCTCACTCCAGTATTTCCCAGGATGAGCCCTACCACTCCATTTCTCCCTCCAGTATTTCCTAGTATGAGCCCTGCACCTCCATCCTTCCCTCCAGTATTTCCCAGGATGAGCCCTACCCCTCAATCTCTCACTCCAGCATCTCCTAGGATGATCACTACCCCTCCATCCCTCCCTTCAGTATCTCCTAGGATGATCACTATCCCTCCATCCCTTCCTCCAATCTTTGGTAGGATGATCCCTACCCCTCCATCCCTCCCTCAAGTATCTCCTAGGATGATCCCTACCCCTCCATCTCTCCCTCCAGTATTTCCTAGGATGATACCTACCCCTCCATCCAGTTTTTCCTAGTATTAGCCCTACCTCTCCATCCCTCATTCCAATCTTTCCTAGGATTATCCCTACCACTCCATCCCTTCCTCCATTCTTTCCTAGGATGATCCCTACCCATCGATCCCTCCCTCCAGTATTTCCTAGGATGATCCCTTCCCCTCCATCCCTCCTTCCAGTATTTCCCAGGATGAGTCCTGCCCCTCCATTTCTCCCTCCAGCATCTCCTAGGATGATCAAGACCTCTCCATTCCTCCCTCCAGTATCTCATTGGATGATCCCTACCCCTCCATCACTCCCTCCAGTACCTCCTAGAATGATCCCTACCCCTCTATCCCTACCTCCAGTATCTCCTAGGATGATAACTACCCCTCAATCCCTCCCTCCAGTATCTCCTAGGATGATCACTTCCCCTCCATCCCTCCCTCCAGTATTTCCTAGGATGTTCCCTACCCCTCCATCCCTCCCTCCAGCCTTTCCTTGGATGATCTCTACCCCTCCATCCGTTCATCCAGTTTTTCCTAGGATGATCCCTACCCCTCCATCACTCCCTCCAGTACCTCCTAGAATGATCCCTACCCCTCTATCCCTACCTCCAGTATCTCCTAGGATGAACACTACCCCTCCATCCCTCCCTCCAGTATCTCCTAGGATGATAACTACCCCTCAATCCCTCCCTCCAGTATCTCCTAGGATGATCACTTCCCCTCCATCCCTCCCTCCAATCTTTCCTAGAATGATCCCTACCCCTCCATCCCTCCCTCTAATCTTTCCTGGGATGATCACTACCCTTCCATCCCTCTCTCCAATCTTTCCTAGAATGATCCATATCCATCCATACCTTCCTCCAATCTTTCCTAGGATGATCCCTACCCCTCCATCCCTCCCTCCAGTATTTCCTAGGATTATCCCTACCCCTCAATCCCTCCCTCCAGTATTTCCTAGTATGAGCCCTGCCCCTCCATCCCTCTCTCCAGTATCTCGTAGGATGACTTCCCCTCCATCCCTCCCTCCAGTATCTCCTCGAATGATCCCTACCCCTCCATCCCTCCCTCCAGTATCACCTAAGATGATCACTTCCCCTCCATCCCTCCCTCCAATATCTCCTAGAATGATCCCTACCCCTCCATCCCTCCCTCCAGTATCTCCTAGAATGATCCCTACCCCTCCATCCCTCCCTCCAGTATCTCCTAGGATGATCACTACCCCTCCATCCCTCCCTCCAGTATCTCCTAGGATGATCCCTACCCCTCCATCCCTCCCTCCAGTATCTCCTAGGATGATCACTACCCTTCCATCCCTCCCTCCAATATCTCCTAGGATGATCCCTACCCCTCCATCCCTCCCTCCAGTATCTCCTAGGATGGTCAATACCCCTCCATCCCTCCCTCTAATCTTTCCTAGGATGATCACTACCCCTCCATCCCTCCCTCCAGTATCTCCTATGACGATCACTTCCCCTCCATCCCTTCCTCCAATATCTCCTAGGATGATCCCTACCCCTCCATCCCTCCCTCCAGTATCTCCTAGGATGATCACTTCCCCTCCATCCGTCCCTCCAATATCTCCTAGGATGATCACTACCTCTCCATCCCTCCCTCCAGTATCTCCTATGACGATCACTTCCCCTCCATCCCTTCCTCCAATATCTCCTAGGATGATCCCTACCCCTCCATCCCTCCCTCCAGTATCTCCTAGGATGATCACTTCCCCTCCATCCGTCCCTCCAATATCTCCTAGGATGATCACTACCTCTCCATCCCTCCCTCCAGTATCTCCTATGACGATCACTTCCCCTCCATCCCTTCCTCCAATATCTCCTAGGATGATCCCTACCCCTCCATCCCTCCCTCCAGTATCTCCTAGGATGATCACTTCCCCTCCATCCGTCCCTCCAATATCTCCTAGGATGATCCCTACCCCTCCATCTCTCCCTCCAGTATTTCCTAGGATGAGCCCAACCCCTCCATTCCTTCCTCCAGCCTTTCCTAGGATGATCTCTACTCCTCCATCCCTCAATCCAGTTTTTCCTAGTATTTGCCCTACCCCTCCATCCCTCCCTACAATCTTTCCTAGGATTATCCCTTCCCCTCCATCCCTTCCTCCAATCTTTCCTAGGATGATCCCTACCCCTCCATCCCTAACTCCAGTATTTCCTTGGATGATCCCTAATCCTCCATCCCTCCCTCCAGCATTTCCTAGTATCAGCCCTGCCCCTCCATCCTTCCCTCCAGTATTTCCCAGGATGAGCCCTACCACTCCATCTCTCCCTCCAGCCTCTCCTAGGATGATCACTTCCCCTCCATCCCTCCCTCAAGTATCTGATAGGATGGTCCCTACCCGTCCATCCCTTCCTCCAGTATTTCCTAGGATGATCCCTACCCCTTCATCTCTCCCTCCAGTATTTCCAAGGATGAGCCCAACCCCTCCATTCCTTCCTCCAGCCTTTCCTAGGATGATCCCTACTCCTCCATCCCTCCATCCAGTTTTTCCTAGTATTTGCCCTACCCCTCCATCCCTCCCATCAATCTTTCCTAGGATTATCCCTAACCCTCCATAACTTCCTCCAATCTTTCCGAGGATGATCCCTAACCCTCCATCCCTCCATCCAGCATTTCCTAGTATGAGCCCTGCCCCTCCATCCCTCACTCCAGTATCTCATAGGATGATCCCTACCCCTCCATCCCCCCTCCAGTATTTCCTAGTATGAGCCCTGCACCTCCATCCTTCCCTCCAGTAATTCCCAGGATGAGCCCTACCCCTCCATCTCTCACTCCAGCATCTCCTAGGATGATCACTACCCCTCTATCCCTCCCTTCAGTATCTCCTAGGTTGATCACTACCCCTCCATCCCTTCCTCCAATCTTTGGTAGGATGATCCCTACCCCTCCATCCCTCCCTCCAGTATTTCCTAGGATGAGCCCTACCCCTCCATCTCTCCCTCCAGCATCTCCTAGGATGATCACTACCCCTCCATCCCTCCCTCAAGTATCTCCTAGGATGATCACTACCCCTCCATCCCTCCCTCAAGTATTTCCAAGGATGATCCCTACCCCTCCATCTCTCCCTCCAGTATTTCCTAGGATGATCTCTACCCCTCCATCCCTCCCTCAAGTATTTCCAAGGATGATACCTACCCCTCCATCCAGTTTTTCCTAGTATTATCCCTACCACTCCATCCCTTCCTCCATTCTTTCCTAGGATGAGCCCTACCCATCGATCCCTCCCTCCAGTATTTCCTAGGATGATACCTACCCCTCCATCCAGTTTTTCCTAGTATTAGCCCTACCTCTCCATCCCTCATTCCAATCTTTCCTAAGATTATCCCTACCACTCCATCCCTTCCTCCATTCTTTCCTAGGATGAGCCCTACCCATCGATCCCTCCCTCCAGTATTTCCTAGGATGATCCCTTCCCCTCCATCCAGTTTTTCCTAGTATTAGCCCTACCTCTCCATCCCTCATTCCAATCTTTCCTAAGATTATCCCTACCACTCCATCCCTTCCTCCATTCTTTCCTAGGATGAGCCCTACCCATCGATCCCTCCCTCCAGTATTTCCTAGGATTGATCCCTTCCCTCCATCCAGTTTTTTCCTAGTATTAGCCCTACCTCTCCATCCCTCATTCCAATCTTTCCTAAGATTATCCCTACCACTCCATCCCTTCCTCCATTCTTTCCTAGGATGAGCCCTACCCATCGATCCCTCCCTCCAGTATTTCCTAGGATGATACCTACCCCTCCATCCAGTTTTTCCTAGTATTAGCCCTACCTCTCCATCCCTCATTCCAATCTTTCCTAAGATTATCCCTACCACTCCATCCCTTCCTCCATTCTTTCCTAGGATGAGCCCTACCCATCGATCCCTCCCTCCAGTATTTCCTAGGATGATCCCTTCCCCTCCATCCCTCCCTCCAGTATTTCCTAGTATGAGCCCTGCCCCTCCATCCCTCCTTCCAGTATTTCCCAGGAGTAGTCCTGCCCCTCCATTTCTCCCTCCAGCATCTCCTAGGATGATCAAGACCTCTCCATTCCTCCCTCCAGTATCTCATTGGATGATCCCTACCACTCCATCCCTCCCTCCAATCTTTCCTAGAATGATCCCTACCCCTCCATCCCTCCCTCTAATCTTTCCTGGGATGATTACTACCCTTCCATCCCTCTCTCCAATCTTTCCTAGAATGATCCATATCCATCCATACCTTCCTCCAATCTTTCCTAGGATGATCCCTACCCCTCCATCCCTCCCTCCAGTATTTCCTAGGATTAACCCTACCCCTTAATCCCTCCCTCCAGTATCTCCTCGAATGATCCCTACCCCTCCATCCCTCTTTCCAGTATCTCCTAGGATGATCCCTACCCCTCCATCCCTCCCTCCAGTATTTCCTAGGATTAACCCTACCCCTCCATCCCTCCCTCCAGTATCTCGTAGGAAGATCACTACCCGTCCATCCCTTCCTCCAGTAATTCCTAGGATGATCCCTACCCATCCATCTCTCTCTCCAGTATTTCCTAGGATGAGCCCAACCCCTCCATTCCTTCCTCCAGCCTTTCCTAGGATGATCTCTACTCCTCCATCCCTCCATCCAGTTTTCCTAGTATTAAACCCTACCCTCCATCCCCCCCCCCCAATCTTTCCTGGGGTTTCCACCCCTCCACCCTTCCTCCAATCTTTCCCAGGATGACCCTACCCCCCACCCCCCTCCATATTTCCTAGGATGATCCCTACCCCTTCCATCCCTCCCCCTTTTTCCAAGTCCCCCCTTCCTCCCCCCCCCAGCCTATTAACCCCCCCCTACCCCCCTTTCCCCAAAACCCTCCCCCCCCCCCCCCCCCCCCCTCCACCCCCCCCCCCCCTACCCCCCCATTCCCCCCAGTATTCCTAGGATGCCCCCCCCCATCCTCCCTCCCGTATTTCCTAGATGACCTCCCCTCATCCCCCCCTCCCGTATTTTCCAGATGACCCTACCCCCATCCCTCCCTCCAGTAATCCTAGGGTGATCCTACCCCTCCATCCCCCCTCCATATTCCCAGGGTGATCCTACCCCTCCCATCCCCCCCTCAGTATTTTCCCAGGATACCTCCCCCCATCCCCCCCCAGATTCCAGGATAACCCCCCCCCTCCCCCCCCCCCCTCCCCCCCATTCCCAAATATCTCCTAGGATGTCCTACCCCTCCATCCCTCCCTCCAATCTCCTAGGGTGATCACTACCCCCCCCTCCCTCCCCCATTCTCCCAGGGGATCACTACCCCTCCATCCCCCCCTCCCTATTTCCAGGATGATCACTACCCCTCCACCCCCCCCTATATCTCCTGGTGATAAATACCCCCCCTCCCTCCCCCAGTATTCCCAGGATGTCCCCCCCTTTACCTTTTTTCCAGCTCTCCTAGGATGACACACCCCTCCTCCCTCCTCCATTCCCTAGGATAAACACTACCCCTCCCCTCCCTCCCTCCAGTATCTCCTAGATATCACTACCCCTCCCTCCCTCCCCCCAGTATTCCTAGATGTAAAAAACCCCTCATCCCCCCTTTTCCGTATTTCCTGGATGATCCCTCCCCCCCATCCTCCCCCGATCTCCTGGATGATCACTCCCCCCCCCCTCCCTCCCCTCCAGTATCTCCAGGAAATTTTATACCCCCCCCATCCCCCCCTCCAGTACTCCAGGATGATCCCACCCCTCCATCCCCCCCTCAGATTCCTGGATGATCATACCCCCCTACCCCCCCATATTCCCAGGATGATCCCTACCCCCCATCCCCCCCCCAGTATCTCCCAGGGTGATCATCCCCTCCTCCCTCCCCCCAGTATCCCTAGGATGCACTACCCCCATCCCCCCCTCCAGTATTCCTAGGATGATCACTACCCCCTCCCTCCCTCCCTCGTATCTCCCAGGATGATCACTACCCCCCCATCCCTCCCAAAAATATCTCCCGGATGATCCCCACCCCTCCATCCCCCCCCAATTTCCCAGGTGATCCTACCCCCCTCCCCTCCCCCAGTTCTCCCAGGATGCACTACCCCCCCATCCCTCCCTCCATATCCCTAGGGTGATCACTACCCCCCCCCCCTCCCTCTGTATCTCCCGGATGATAAATACCCTCCACCCCTTTAGTATCTCCCAGGATATCCCTCCCCTTTCCCTCCTTTCCCCCCACATTCCTAGGATGATCACTACCCCCCTCCCTCCTCCAGTTCTCCTTGGATATACTACCCCTCCCCCTCCCCCAGTATATTGGTGAATCCCCCGCCCCCCTTTACCCGTTATCCCCCCCCATCCCCCCCCTCCATTCTCCAGGATGTAATACCCCTCCATCCTCCCTCCGTATCTCCCCCAGGATGATCCCTCCCCCCCCACCTCCCCCCAGCATCTCCTGGATGATCAAATACCCCCCATCCCTCCCTCCCTATCTCCTTAAAATCATACCCCTCCACCCTCCTCCAGTATTCCAGGATGACACTCCCCTCCTCCCCCCTCCGACTCCTAGATATCACTACCCCCCCCTCCCCCCCCATATCTCCGGTAAAAATACCCCCCCACCCCCCTCCAGATCTCCTAGGATGATCCTACCCCTCCATCCCTCCCTCCAGATCTCCTAGGATAAACCTACCCCTCCATCCCTCCCTCCAGTATCTCCAATTCCTACCCCCCCATTCTCTCCCGTATCTCCTAGGATGATCACTACCCCCCCCACACCTCCCTCCGCACTCCTGGGTGATCACTCCCCTCCATCCCCCCTCCATAACTCTAGGATAATCCACCCCTCCATCCCTCCCCAGTATCTCCCGGATAAACACTACCCCTCCATCCCTCCCCCCATATCTCCCGGATATCACTACCCCTCCATCCCCCCCTCCCTTTTTTAGGGTGATCACTACCCTCCATCCCTCTCTCCGATCTCCTAGGGTGATCACTACCCCTCCATCACCTCCCTCCCGCATCTCCTAGGATATCACTACCCTCCATCCCCCCTCCAACCCTAGAATCACTACCCCCTCCTCCCTCCCTCCCGTATCTCCTAGGATAAACACTACCCCCCACCCCCCCTCGTATCTCCTAGGATAAACACTACCCCCCCATCCCCCCTCCATATCTCCAGGATAATCACTACCCCCTCCCCTCCCTCCCCCAGATCTCCTAGATAATCACTACCCCCCACCCCCCCTCCATATCCCAGGAGATCACACCCCCCAAACCCCCCCTCCGTACCCCAAGATTATCACCACCCCCCTCCCCCCCCATACTCCTAGGATAATCACCCCCCCTCCACCCCTCCCCCAGTTCTCCTAGAAAATCACTACCCCCCTCCCCCCTCCATATCTCCTAGGATAATCACTACCCTTTCCCATCCCTTCCTCCATACCTCCTAGGAATCACTACCCCTCCATCCCTCCCTGCAGTACTCCTAATATCACTACCTTCCATCCCTCCCCCAGTATCTCCTGGGATGATCACTACCCCTCCACCCTCCCTCCATATCTCCTGGGATATCACACCCCCCTCCACCCCTCCCCCAATATCTCCTAGATTCACTCCCCTTCCACCCTTCCCCAGAAACCCTCCTAGGATTTCTCTCCCCCTCCATCCCTTTTAAAATTTTTATTTTCGAACTCTGCACATATTTCTACCCATAAAACCCCTCTGTTTTTTAAATATAAAATTTGTTAATAAAAAAATTTTATATAATGAAAATTTTTGGATTGGGAGAAAAATAAGATAAAAAAGGCTTTTAAAAGAGTTATAATAAAACACTAAAAAAAACCAAAGCATTAAAAAGTAAGCATATTACCAACAGTTTAATTAAACTATATTACCACGTTAAATATATCAAAATTTTAAACCAAGCTTTTAATATAAACAAAAATTCCCAAAGAAATTATAATATAAACTATATTACCAAGCAGTTTAAAAAACACAAATTTTACCAACATTAAATAAAGACATATTACCAAGCAGTTAAAAATTAAAAACACATATTACCAAACATTAAAATATTCACTAATACCAAGCAGTTATAATAAAAACCCTATATTACCAAGCAGTTATAAAAAAACTTATAAACAACTACTGAAGTTAACCCAGAGCCTAACCTTGATCATCACCTCCAGCATATAAGGCGCAGGGAGATTTTCCAAGACTTTTTGTGTGGTTAAAGAGCGCCTTATATGCCGGAAAAGACTTGTTTTTAAATGATAATCAGAGAAAAATATTTATTAAAAAAGAATAGCCCTTCTTGGGCCAGTATTTTAGACAGATGAATTCAAATAAAATGTCTTTTAAAACAGCTATTGCTTTGTGTATAATAAAGTCAATATTAATAATGAATCTATGAAAAATATAAATATAAAAAAAAAGGTATGTGGACATTTTGGAGAGAGATTAAGCAGCAAAGTAGAAAAATAAAAAAAATATAATTTTGTTGATGGGAAAAAGAATTGTCAGGATGTTTTAATAAATTCAGTGTTTAATAAAAGTCTGGATGTTTTTTAAAAAATGTCGGATGTTTTTAAAAGGCAGGATTTTTTTAAAAAATGTCTGGATGTTTTAATAAAGGGCAGATGTTTTTTAAAAAAGTCAGGAGTTTTAAAAATGTTGTTTTTAAAAAAATGTCAGGATTTTTAAATAAAGCAGGATGCCCTTTTAAAAAATGTCGGGGTTTTAATAAATTCTGGGTGTTTTTTAAAGAGGTCGGGATTTTTTTAAAAAAGTCAGGGGTTTTAATAAAAGGGCAGGAGTTTTAATAAAAGGCCCAAATTTTTAAAGAAAAATCAATGTTTTAAAAAGGTCAAGATTTAATAAAAGTCAGGATGTTTTAATAAAGGTCAGGATGTTTTAATAAAGGTGAGGATGTTTTAATAAAGGTCAGGATGTTTTAATAATGGTCGAGATGTTAATAAAGGTCAGGATGTTTTAATAATGGTCAGGATGCTAGTAAAGGGCAGGATGTTTTAGTAAAGGTCAGGATGTTTTAATAAAGGTCAGGATGTTTTAATAAAGGTCATACTATATTAATAAAGGTCAGGATGCTTTTATAAAGGTCTGCAAGTTTTTAATAAAGGTCAGGATATTTTAATGAAGGTCACCATCAACCGTTGTACATTTGATTTAATTATTAATTAGAATGTATGTTTGATTTATCACAGACTTTCATAATACTGAATCAGTTGTGATGGACATTTTGCCATTCATATTTAATTTAGCAGATGATATTTAAAAAATTATGATATGTATCCATACATTTTTAAAATTAAGTCAGAAGTATCCAAGATTGTTGACAGAGCGAGACACATAAGACTGTTGACAGAGCGAGACACATAAGACTGTTGACAGAGTGAGGCACATAAGACTGTTGACAGAATGAGGCACATAAGACTGTTGACAGAGCGAGACACATAAGACTGTTGACAGAGTGAGGCACATAAGACTGTTGACAGAGTGAGACACATAAGACTGTTGACAGAGTGAGACACATAAGACTGTTGACAGAGTGAGACACATAAGATTGTTGACAGAGTGAGACACATAAGATTGTTGACAGAGTGAGGCACATAAGACTGTTTGACAGAGTTGAGGCACATAAGACTGTTGACAGAGTGAGACACATAAGATTGTTGACAGAGTGAGACACATAAGACTGTTGACAGAGTGAGGCACATAAGACTGTTGACAGAGCGAGACACATAAGATTGTTGACAGAGTGAGACACATAAGACTGTTGACAGAGTGAGGCACATAAGACTGTTGACAGAGTGAGACACATAAGATTGTTGACAGAGTGAGACACATAAGACTGTTGACAGAGTGAGGCACATAAGACTGTTGACAGAGTGAGACACATAAGATTGTTTGACAGAGTGAGACACATAAGATTGTTGACAGAGTGAGACACATAAGACTGTTGACAGAGTGAGGCACATAAGACTGTTGACAGAGTGAGACACATAAGATTGTTGACAGAGTGAGACACATAAGACTGTTGACAGAGTGAGGCACATAAGACTGTTGACAGAGTGAGACACATAAGATTGTTGACAGAGTGAGACACATAAGACTGTTGACAGAGTGAGGCACATAAGACTGTTGACAGAGCGAGACACATAAGACTGTTGACAGAGTGAGATACATAAGATTGTTGACAGAGTGAGGCACATAAGACTGTTGACAGAGTGAGACACATAAGATTGTTGACAGAGTGAGACACATAAGATTGTTGACAGAGTGAGACACATAAGACTGTTGACAGAGTGAGGCACATAAGACTGTTGACAGAGTGAGACACATAAGACTGTTGACAGAGTGAGACACATAAGACTGTTGACAGAGTGAGGCACATAAGACTGTTGACAGAGCGAGACACATAAGACTGTTGACAGAGTGAGACACATAAGATTGTTGACCGAGTGAGACACATAAGATTGTTGACAGAGCGAGACACATAAGACTGTTGACAGAGTGAGGCACATAAGACTGTTGACAGAGTGAGACACATAAGATTGTTAACAGAGTGAGACACATAAGATTGTTGACAGAGCGAGACACATAAGACTGTTGACAGAGTGAGGCACATAAGACTGTTGACAGAGTGAGACACATAAGATTGTTGACAGAGTGAGACACATAAGACTGTTGACAGAGTGAGGCACATAAGACTGTTGACAGAGCGAGACACATAAGACTGTTGACAGAGTGAGACACATAAGACTGTTGACAGAGCGAGACACATAAGACTGTTGACAGAGTGAGACACATAAGACTGTTGACAGAGCGAGGAACATAAGACTGTTGACAGAGTGAGACACATAAGACTGTTGACAGAGCGAGACACATAAGACTGTTGACAGAGTGAGACACATAAGACTGTTGACAGAGCGAGACACATAAGACTGTTGACAGAGTGAGACACATAAGACTGTTGACAGAGCGAGGAACATAAGACTGTTGACAGAGTGAGACACATAAGACTGTTGACAGAGTGAGACACATAAGACTGTTGACAGAGCGAGACACATAAGACTGTTGACAGAGTGAGACACATAAGACTGTTGACAGAGCTAGGCACATAAGACTGTTGACAGAGTGAGGCACATAAGACTGTTGACAGAGCGAGACACATAAGACTGTTGACAGAGTGAGACACATAAGACTGTTGACAGAGCTAGGCACATAAGACTGTTGACAGAGCGAGACACATAAGACTGTTGACAGAGCTAGGCACATAAGACTGTTGACAGAGTGAGGCACATAAGACTGTTGACAGAGCGAGACACATAAGACTGTTGACAGAGCTAGGCACATAAGACTGTTGACAGAGTGAGGCACATAAGACTGTGACAGAGCGAGACACATAAGACTGTTGACAGAACGAGACACATAAGACTGTTGACAGAGCTAGGCACATAAGACTGTTGACAGAGTGAGGCACATAAGACTGTTGACAGAGCGAGGAACATAAGACTGTTGACAGAGCAAGGCACATAAGACTGTAGACAGAGCGAGGCGCATAAGACTGTTGACAGAGTGAGGCACATAAGACTGTTGACAGAGCAAGGCACATAAGACTGTTGACAGAGCAAGGAACATAAGACTGTTGACAGAGCGAGGAACATAAGACTGTTGACAGAGTGAGGCACATAAGACTGTTGACAGAGCGAGACACATAAGACTGTTGACAGAACGAGACACATAAGACTGTTGACAGAGCTAGGCACATAAGACTGTTGACAGAGTGAGGCACATAAGACTGTTGACAGAGCGAGGAACATAAGACTGTTGACAGAGCAAGGCACATAAGACTGTAGACAGAGCGAGGCGCATAAGACTGTTGACAGAGTGAGGCACATAAGACTGTTGACAGAGCAAGGCACATAAGACTGTTGACAGAGCAAGGAACATAAGACTGTTGACAGAGCGAGGAACATAAGACTGTTGACAGAGCGAGGCACATAAGACTGTTGACAGAGCGAGGTGCATAAGACTGTTGACAGAGTGAGACACATAAGACTGTTGACAGAGCGAGGAACATAAGACTGTTGACAGAGCAAGGAACATAAGACTGTTGACAGAGCGAGGAACATAAGACTGTTGACAGAGCGAGGCACATCAGACTGCTGACAGAGCGAGGAACATAAGACTGTTGACAGAGAGAGGCACATAAGACTGTTGACAGAGCGTGGAACATAAGACTGTTGACAGAGCGAGGAACATAAGACTGTTGACAGAGCGAGGCATAAGTCTGTTGACAGAGCGAGGAACATAAGACTGTTGACAGAGCGAGGCACATAAGACTGTTGACTGAGCGAGGCACATAAGACTGTTGACAGAGCGAGGCACATAAGACTGTTGACAGAGCGAGACACATAAGACTGTTGACAGAGCGAGGTGCATAAGACTGTTGACAGAGCGAGGCACATAAGACTGTTGACAGAGCGAGGAACATAAGACTGTTGACAGAGCGAGGAACATAAGACTGTTGACAGAGCGAGGAACATAAGACTGTTGACAGAGCGAGGCACATAAGACTGTTGACAGAGCGAGGCACATAAGACTGTTGACAGAGCGAGGCACATAAAAGCTGATAACGGGAACTTGACGGAAGTTAAATTCTCTATCTTGGGACTTGTAAAGGAAGCGTCAAAATATAATATCTTTATTTACTACAAATACTTCATTACGGTATACAAGCCTAGCTGACATCAATAGGTGAGCATGATCACTGACATTCTTTTATTTAGACATTCGAAGCTTTTTGGAAGGTTATCCTTATGGTCGACCAAAATGGGATGTACACTCTCCTTAAGCGTGCAAGATGCTTCAGAACGGTATACAATAGCATTTTTGTTCTATTCTTTAGTAGCATTATGTTAATTCTGAATATAAATATCATGTCAGTCAATTGTGGAATATATTATGATTTAAGGAAAGATGAATAATCCACCAAGATCATGTTCAATCAAATAAGCTTCAAATAAGCTCAGAAAGTCTTATCTCACTTAAAGTCATGAATAAAATGCAAACTCACAAGTCTCACTGATATGATAATTTTTTCCTGTTAAGAGTAAGTCTTATTTTGTTCCTGTCAGCCAAATCGAGGTTTTATTTTGTACTTTTCTGAATATATATTATACATGTAATTTGTTTGGCTCTATAAATCTTCAATAAAATGTAAATTCTTACTTTTATATATTGACTTAATCCTTGTTTAACCAATCAAAAATTATTTGAGATTGTGTAAGTGAGCTGGTATAAATTTGTGTGATGTGTAACATGTGAAGACATACCTACTGTGAACACTGTTCTTAGTTAACTGATATTGTGATGATGACTTCCCTCGACTATGAATAACTATATCTTCAGTTATGGCAGAGTTAGAGGAAGCTAGAATAGAGATTCTGCGACTGAAAGTTATTTGCAAGTATTATCACCGGAACAATGTCGTCCAGGACAGCAAGTATTATCCCCAGAACAACGTCGTTCAGGACAGCAAGTATTATCCCCGGAACAATGTCATCCAGAACAGGAAGTATTATCCCTGGAACAGCGTCGTCCAGGACAGCAAGTATTATCCCTGGAACAGCATCGTCCAGGACAGCAAGTATTATCCCTGAAACAACGTTTTCCAGGACAGCAAGTATTATCCCTGGAACAACGTCATCCAGGACAGCCGCAGTGATGATTGTTATACAGTGGACCACCGATTTTTGGCTGATGCGGAAATCATACAATTTGGATTTCAATTCGCCTCTCAACCACTGGTGTGAGAGGACGCTAGTCTTGACTGCTTCACCTGCCCTCTGGTGGTTTTCTTTGGCAGTGCATCGACAAAATGGGGGAGGGAGGGGTACGCCGAGTGAACGCTGTCTGCATAGAACTGGTCAGAGGCACGCTTAACACTGCAACGATGAACGTCCTATTGCCAAACATCATCAGAGACGTCTACGGTGTACCAACAGAGGAATTATACGGTGAGGCACTGAATGGAATGTCAAGAATCTTCGTAAAACTGAATCGTGCCAGTTTGTATGACAGGCTCGTTGAAGAATTGCAAGAGAAGAGGATAATTGTCAACTTGGCGGTGGACGTCATCATGCACGATGTATCCAAATACTACACATGGGTTAAGGTGCGTAATGTGCCTTTCGAGGCAACTGTGTATGGGCTGAAGGAGGCTTTTAGTAGCTATGGCCTGGTGCATTCGGCAACGATGGGTGTCTGGAAGGATGGGCCGTATGAGGGGCTCCCTGAGGGGTCCTATACTCTCAAGATGTCGTTGGCACGGCCGATCCCGTCATACGTAACGTTGGCTGGACACAGAACGCAAGTTTTTGTGCATTACGCTGGTCAGCGGCAGACGCGTCACCTCTGTTGCTCTTATGATCATATGGGGGCACAGTGTCCCAGGCGACAATCGTTCAGAGGGCCGGAAGCGTCGGCAGTGAAGCAACGATTGTGTGATCTGGGGCTCGAGCGGGACGGCGGCGCTGACTTGCAGAGTGGTCGCTGGAGCGAGGAGGTAGACCTGAAGAACTGTCGGCTGTCAGGTGTCTAACGCTCCCTGAGCGTTCAGAGGATGTGGACGAATTGCCAGGTGAGCAGGGATGTCAGGATAGCGCGCCCCAGGAGCGCTTCATGGACGAGGTACTCCAGGAGTTTTTGGGAACGGCTGTGACTGGTGTCTTATGTGCAGGTGAGGAACTCACGATGGTCCCATCGCCTGGGTAAGGGATCCCCAGTGCAGGTACCTTGCAGCAGGTGGTGCAAGTGGAAGTTCATCAGGAGCAAGGCCAGGACGTGGATATGAGTGTCAGTGGCGGCTCCAGAAAGAGACCGGCTGGAACGGCAGAGGTAAAGGAGGTTCTCACGCCAGGCCAGCACCCAGGAAAAAAGGCGTGGGCGGCAGAGGAGTTGACGGAAGTAAGGGCTGGCCCAGTAACCCAAGACCTACGCAGTAGACGGGCACAGGAGAGTGATGGTGATCAGGTAAAGACCTGTGAGATGCCTGGGTGCCGAACGGGGAAAGTCGCCACGAGTAAACCACAGCGGCATAAAGGAAAGCCGCCACTTATATAGCTTTCACGAGTGTAACTCTTAACGTGAATGGTCTCCGGTCGGAGATCAAGCGAGTGTGGCTGGTTTGGTTTTTGCACAGGTACCGGGTTGATGGGTGTTTTATTCAGGAACATAATTTTCGGTATGGATGTGATTTGAGGTTGGACAGTTACAAGATGTATGTTAGTTCTGCCAGGCCTTCGATACTGTCAACCACAATATATTATGTAAGAAACTTCAAGCTATCGGTATAGGTTCTGTAGACTGGTTTAAGTCCTACCTTAGCAACAGGAGACAAATAGTCAAAATCAACAAAACGGAATCAGAACCCCTGCCGATAACATGTGGAGTTCCCCAAGGTAGTATTCTGGGTCCCTTACTATTCTTATGTTATGTCAGTGTCAAGTGCAAACTCCTACTGTATGCAGATGACAGTGCTCTGTTAGTGACAGGTAAAGACCCACAAGATATTGCTAATGTTTTAACACTGGAACTGGAGTCCTGCAGCAAATGGTTAGTAGACAACAAACTATCATTACACCTAGGGAAAACTGAAGCCATTCTCTTTGGAACGAAACATAAACTGAGAAGGGTAAATAATTTTAATGTTCAGTGTAATGGGGAGTCCATCACTTTGGTTTCATCAGTAAAATATCTGGGAATCCCCTTTGACCCATGCATGTCAGGAGAATTGATAGGGAACAGTGTAGTAAAGAAAGCGAATGCCAGACTGAAGTTCCTGTATAGACAAGCACAGTGTCTACCCACTGAGGCTCGCAGGACCCTATGTCTAGCCCTTATACAATGCCATATGGATTATGCTTGCTCTTCTTGGTACTCTGCCTTGACAAAAAAACTGAAAGATAGACTGCAAATCACCCAGAACAAAATCGTAAGATTCATCCTGGGGCTGGGACCAAGAGAACATGTAGGCCAGAATGAATTACAGCAGTTGGATATGCTGAATGTTGAAGACAGAGTAAAACAACTGAAGCTAAATCATGTTTATAAAATTGCTCACGAACAGTGTCCAGAATATCTTGCTGTCAATTTTGTCAAGGTTGGGAACCAAAGCAATCATAGTACTAGGGGGAGAGAGCACAACTTTGTAGTACCCACAGTCAGTGGCCAGGCGTTAAACACCTTTTATTGTACAGCAATAAAGGAATGGAACAGACTACCCGCACATGCAAAAGCCAGTGATAGCATGAACCAGTTCAAGAAGACTGCCAAAAAGTGTCTGATGAAGGAAGCTACAGAAAGGGAGGGGAATGATTTTCTATTTTTTAGCTAAAATACGTGTAAATTTTACCTTATCCCTAGTAATGACCCTCGTATTGTAGATAGTCTTAATGACCCTCGTGTAGTAGATAGTCTTTTTAGTATGATAATAAGATGTTATCTTCATTATAACCTTTATAGTATAATAATAAGGTAAAAGGACCCCAATGGAAATAAGTCACTCTGTCTGACTTTTTTGGGTTATCCTAGGTTCTCTACACATATGCTGCTATGTATGATAATTCTATGTAACTGTATTTGTGTATACCTGAATAAATTTACTTACTTACTTACTTACTAATCAGGGACACCAGCCCCTTGCACGTCAGGGGTTGGGAGGAGGGGGGGGGGGTAGTGAGAGTAGATGGGGTCTGGGATGAGAGGCGCATTTGTCTTATAGGTGTGTATATGCCAGCATCGGGTAACGTAAGGGTTAAAGCAGATTTTGTGAGGGAGGACTTGTATTTTTTATGGGCTTTGCCAGCGATCACGATCACCAGTGAGGATTGGAACTGTGTGATTCGTGAAAGGGACGTGGAACCAAGGGGGTCGGGGTGTGTATTGAAAGTTATGCGAGACTCATTGCATGATGTTGGTGTCGTGGTCGTAGTGGGGGGGTCGTTTAGCGCCTGAGCATACTTTTGTCAGGCGAGAATATGTGGCGCGACTAGACAGGATTTACATAATGTGGGGCATAGAGGTCAGGGATGTGCAAATGGTTGATGTAGGTTTCTCAGATCACAGAGGGGTAATAGCTGACTTGCAGTGGGAGGGAGTGGTCAGAGTTCATGCAGGTTATTGGAAGTTGAACGTAGGGTTGCTCAGGGGTGAGGAAGGGGGTGCAGGGTACCCTATCCCTACTGAGGGTAGGGATAGGGTACTGCAGCTCATTGACTGGTGGGAGTCGAAAGCAAAGCCTTGTATTGCGTCCTATTTCCGAGGCAGGGGGAGAGAGGAAGCGAGGTGGCGTTACGGATTACAAAATTATTTGGAAGCACAGCTGAAAGATTGCTACGACAGGGGATGTGTGGGGGTGAGGCGGAATCTATAAGGGATAGACTTGCAGACATCTGCAACGAAAGGTTTAATGGAATACGTCATCGTTCAGGATTGGAGGACGTGCTATGGGTCGACAAGCCATCTGGTTTTGTGTTACGGAAGTTCGAGAGTCGAGAGCATTGTGCTGTGACTACCATGTTGCAATTAGTGGCAAGCTCCGGGGTGGTGGGATACCAGGATGGTACGGTTTTCACCACAACAGAAAGCATGAGCTCTTATGCTGATGCTTGGTTTCGGGAAAAATGGAGGGGACGGGTGGGTATAGGATCGCATGATTTGGCGGGGGAGGGTCGTAATGTACTGGAGACGAAACTTCGTGAGAAGTTGGAGGAGGATATATGTGAGGAGGAGGTAGTGGAGGCGATTTTTGGGATGCGGACTGGCAAGACGCCGGGCATTGATGGTTTACCAATAGAATTTTATAGGACGCATTGGGCTTGCATTAGACATTTATTTGTCTGGGTTCTAAACAATATGTTGGCAGGTGGGAGGATGGGTTAGTCCCAACGGATTGGTGTTGTAGTGTTGGTTCCTAAGAAGGGTGGCGGGTTTGGCCTGAGTTCTTACAGGGCAATTTCTTTAATGTGTGTAGATAATAAGGTTTTTGCGAGGATATTGGGCAATCGTTTGAAGGGGGCCCTGGGGTAGGTATTACATGTGGGACAGTATGGAATCCCTGGGAGAAGTATGAGAGAGGGGCATGGACGTATGAAAGATTTCCAGGAGGGGGGGTGGGGTAGGAGGTGTTCTTGGTTTGGACTGGGAAAATGCATATGATTGTGTGGATAGGGGTTTTATACATGAGTGTTTGTTTGGCTTGGATTTTGGTGCAAAAGTGGTGGGTAGGGTAGAAACATTCAATGCCGGGGCAATAATGAGGGTTCAGGTGAATGGACGACTGGGGAGGAATATATGCATGGAACGAGGTTTGAGACAGGGATGCCCGCTTTCCCAAATCTTGTTCGCATGTGTCCAAAATCCATTTTATGAGCTGGTGGATCACGTGTGGAGGAGGGGGTGTGATAATCAGTCAGGGGGGGTGTATAGTGGGGTATGAGGATGATACAACGGTTTTGATTAGTGCATGGGAGGGTTTCATCTATGAGGGCGAGGTCATCGAAAAGTTTCGGGTCGCAACAAGTATGAGGGTTAACAGGTGTAAGTCGATGTTGTTATGACCAAGGTCATAATGAGATTAATTTATATGTATTATCCACTTAATATTATACTCGGGGTTTCTTTAATATTAGCTAAATTAAAGATTCCACTAGTTTATAATATTATCTGATTTAGGAATATACCCTGGTATGATGTGTATATATATATATTTATGCATTTTGAGTAATGTGTTGGGTAGTTAGGTAACAGCTGGCTAAGAGTTGAAACAAGCTATGTCCTTGGAGGGTAGTTTAGCCTACTATTCCCTCTCCCCTGTGGCGAGTTGATATCATGTAGGGATTAACTGTGTTAATTCAGTTTGCTCTCTCTGCCGACTCAGTGTGCATTGACTGAGCTACCCCTGCAGTACTCCACCTTATTCTCACTTGGATAAAGAATTGTGTTGTAGAAACTCCTGAACCAGCTTGAGGTTCATTCTGAAGTGAAGTCTGCGGACAGTTATATACTGTTACCTTCAGTTTACAATGTGACGGGCTGTGTCAAGTTTAGAACTTTAAGTGATATATTCCTTATGCCAGGGAGTTACTCAGTGAAGGTGTCCATTCTCAACGTATATACTCGAGTACAAATAATGTCATTATTGAGGAAGCAGTAATATTCCTCTGATCATTAACAAGTGTAGTGACCATATTGAGTCTCCAGAAGGAGTCTATGATGTACATTCTATTCAATCATTTTCTTATGTGAACGAAAGTTTCTGACAGTGATATTTAATAGATATTTATGAATATCTAAGAAGTATTTAAGTTTTTAAATAAAAAGAAACTAGAAAAGACTGAGTAACTATTATTTGTGCCTTTCATTTCTAAGTTTGGAACCATATCCTCTCATTCTATGAAGTGTATTGTTACAGAGTGCACTAACCTGGCTAAAGATTAAGATTCGAACCGTAACAAGTGGGGGCCTGTCCGGGATCTTTGAACTTTTTGACCATGGATCGTGACATATCACAGTTGGTGAAAGACTTGACTCCAGATATGCTGAAGACTTTACCACTACAAGAATGCTGGCAAGCTGCTAGATATTTGGGAGTTTCTTATAACAATCGTTATATTGCAAGTACCGTCCGTTCTATAATACAGAACATATCGTTTTCTCAGCCCTCTGACACTGTCCCGAGGTTGGACTCGCATGGCAAGACACCCTCGGAGGAATCTTTGTCCCTAGGAGTAGCTCATTTGGTGGCTTCATTTGTTGGCCTCACTTTGGGAGCAGAGGCTATGTCTCGGGACAACGTACCACCTGATTCGTGTAATGAGAGCCCATTAGCTAGCCCTGGTCATGTGAGGACGACCGGAGGTGGAGCTCGTCCGAAGCTTCGCCTAGAGGAACACACTCCTCCCACTCCTACAGTACCTTTGACTCCTATCTCACTCAAACACTTTCAATGTCTGGAACATCTTATAAAGTTGCAAACAGAGCAACTGGAATCCCAGTGCCTGCTGTATAAAGAAGAGCTCAAGAAGGAAAACATCAGATTCGAGAGGCAAAATGAGGAGGAAAAGAGTAAGTCGTCCGCTACTCCAATCTTGACCTTTGACCTGCACAGGGCAGCCTCATTAGTACCCAGGTTTTGTGAAACAGATTTGGACACTTACTTCGACACGTTTGAGAATCAGGCACGAGGGATGAGATGGCCTCGTGAACATTGGGCTATCTTACTTCACACCACACTTAAAGGTAAGGCTCAATCATGTACAGCAGCTCTCCTGTATGACAAGTATGCAGATTACGAGGCAGTTAAGAAGATCATTTTAAAGGAGTATGACTTACTTCCTGTAAGTTATCAGCTCCTTCCGCTCTCTACGAAGACTGCCCGGTCAAACCTGGGTAGAATTTGCCCGGCAAAAGAAGGTGGCTCTAGAGCGATGGCTGAGGTCATCTGGGTGTGGTACTATGGAGCGTCTGATACAGCTGATCTTACAAGAAGAATTTCAGAACTCTCTGACGGGCGATGTATGCTCCTTTGTCATCGAACACCACACTGCAGATGTGTTGGCATCTGCTTCTCTAGCTGATCACTTCGAGATAACCTCTCAATTGACAAAGGAAAAAGGGTCTAGAGAGAAAGCCAGGTTATGTTCTTCTAAGAGTCAGCCTTTCTCTCCTAGGAAAACGGATCAGAAGACCTCTCCTCCTCATTCAGCAAAAGCTACTCGAGTGTCGTCCATGGTAATGGTAAAGGAATACCATCTTATGAGATGGATACATCAAGAAGAGGCCCAACTTGCTCTTATTGCCAGAAACCAGGCCATTGGAGGCGCTCATGTTTCCAACTGAATCGAGACCGTAGGCGGTCAGGTTCGAGAACATTACCTGTACAGATGACGTCTTCCAAGTAGAAGACAGAGGGGAGCCCCAGAAAGAGCGAGCTTTAGTGGATCAGATCTCCAAGTCGAAGTGTCTAATTCCCTCTGAGTTGTTCGCAGACAAAGTTTCGGAAGCCTTACTTCTTTAAGGGTAAGGCTGGAATTAGAGGAGCAAATGGTGGACATAGTATCCTATCGGGATACGGGAAGCTACCTGACCTTACTGAGAAAAGGAGTACTTCCTCTAAATGATGACACCTATATTAACCTGGATGTTCTGCTGGAAGGTTACGGCGACACCATCACAAGAGTTCCCCTTCAAAAGGTATATGTGAATGTAGATTCATATCAAGGTGAAGCTGTTGTGGGCCTTCCTGATTGAACATTAAAATGGTATAAAATACCGACAGATTGTTAGGTAAGACACATATGCAACAGTTAAGTATCTTTATTTCGAAACGTTTCGCCTACACAGTAGGCTTCTTCAGTCGAGCACAGAAAAGTTGATAGAAGCAGAAGAGACTTGAAGACGATGTAATCAGTCCATCACCCTTAAAGTTTTAAGGTGGTCAGTCCCTCAGTCTGGAGAAGAGCATTGTTCCAAAGTTTGGAACTTTGGAACTGACTGGGACTGACCACCTTAAAACTTTAAGGGTGATGGACTGATTACATCGTCTTCAAGTCTCTTCTGCTTCTATCAACTTTTCTGTGCTCGACTGAAGAAGCCTACTGTGTAGGCGAAACGTTTCGAAATAAAGATACCTAACTGTTGCATATGTGTCTTACCTAACGGGCTTTTCTGATACTGAGTTTCCCATTAAGAGTGTGGATCTATTGGTGGGTAATGATTTAGGAAGAGGAGGAATTTGCCGAGAACCTTATGTTATAGAGAAGTTCTCTGGAGAGAATTACGCCATTGAAGGGTGTAAGGAAGGTCCTCGTCTATTCCCTCTTACAGCTATAACCAGGGCTATGGCTAAAAATTTGGAATCACTGCCTACTCCTGATGAACCCTCAGATTGGGGTTTAGATGCTCTGTTCAGTGCCAGTGATCAACCCAAAGTCGAAAAACAGCCTCCAAAATCCCAAGCGGTAGATTTTGCCCCATTATGGAGTAACGACTTTAATCGGGAAAATTTAGTGAAAGAACAGCTTGAAGACCCGTCGTTGAAACAGGCAAGGGATCAAGCGCTTTCTGAGATGGAAGCTGCGTGTAAGTAAGAATGTTTTTGTTACTCTGACGGTATCCTGATGAAGAAATTTCCGTCGACTTCAGTTAATTCATGTCTCAAGCCAAACAGCTTTTTGTTTTACCTATCCGATTTTGGGAGTTAGCGTTGGAAGTTGCACATTCTAGCCCCAAGGGCGGACATTTGGGAATAAGAAAGACTCTAGAAAAATTAGCCCGATGAGGATAGACTAAGGGCCCTGAATCTGCACTCTCTAGAAAGACGTAGAATTAGGGGGGATATGATTGAGGTGTATAAATGGAAGACAGGAATAAATAAAGGGGATGTAAATAGTGTGCTGAAAATATCTAGCCTAGACAGGACTCGCAGCAATGGTTTTAAGTTGGAAAAATTCAGATTCAGGAAGGATATAGGAAAGTACTGGTTTGGTAACAGAGTTGTGGATGAGTGGAACAAACTCCCGAGTACAGTTATAGAGGCCACAACGTTGTGTAGCTTTAAAAATAGGTTGGATAAATACATGAGTGGATGTGGGTGGGTGTGAGTTGGACCTGATAGCTTGTGCTACCAGGTCGGTTGCCGTGTTCCTCCCTTAAGTCAATGTGACCTGACCTGACAAGGTTGGGTGCATTGGCTTAAGCCGGTAGGAGACTTGGACCTGCCTCGCATGGGCCAGTAGGCCTTCTGCAGTGTTCCTTCGTTCTTATGTTCTTATGTTCTTATATTTCTTCTGGCCCAAGATGAAGGATACCGTGACTGAGTACTTGAGAAACTGTGCTATTTGCCAGCTCATTGGAAAGCCTGCACAAAAACCTCCTCCTGCGCCAATCTTACCTATTGCCGTAGAAGGCGAACCCTTCTCTCGGCTCGTAGTAGACTGTGTGGGACCTCTTCCAATAACTAGGCTTGGCAACCAATATCTCCTTACTATAATGATACGACTACTCAGTATCCAGAGGCTGTGCCCCTACGCAAGATTAGTGCTAAGGCTATTGTGAGAGTCCTATTTAGATTCTTTGAACAGTTCGGATTCCCTAAGGAGATTCAATCTGGCAGAGGGACGAATTTCACATCAAAGATTTTCTGTGAAGCTATGTCTAGGGTCGGAGTTAAACCCATTGTTTCAACAGCATATAGACCCCAAACCCAGGGTGTTATAGAGAGGTTTCACCAAAACCTTAAGATCATGATGAGGGCATACTGTGAGCAGTTCTCAACAGACTGGGATGAAGGTATTCCTTTCCTCCTCCTTGCCTTACGAGAGAGTGAACAGGAAAGTTTAGGATATAGTCCTTTTGAACTCATTTATGGTCATGCGGTCCGAGGACCGTTAGTAATGCTAAAAGACGTATGGTCTGGGAAAGTGGAGCCTTCTTTATGTTTATCTCCCACGGCAATGCAAAAACACTTGGTTTTTACTCGGCAATTGGCCGCTGACAACCTAAGACAAGCTCAAAACCATATGAAACAACGTTATGACAAGACTGCTGTTGAGCGTTCATTAAATGTGGGAGACAAAGTGTTAGCTTTAAAGCCGGTGCCAGGCCATATGTGGCATGCAAAGAGTACGTAACCTTTATTCGGTGCATGGACACACCCTCATTTACAGGCTATCTCCCCCAACCAGCGAACCAGGTTGCTAAGAGTTGATGATGGGGCCCCATCGTTCAACTAGTGACCAGGTTCTAGCCAATAAGAAGCTGGGATTGACAATCGCAGAGGTTATGTGGATACCGCTCTCCTGTCTGCCCTTGTCATTCCCACTCTAGAGCTGGTTGAAGCACGGTGTGCTATCTTGTGGCTTCTATTTCTGCCTTGCTTACCGTGGAGTGCACTATATTTATCACTGTAAATAGTGTACATATTGCTGTTCTAAATTGGTGAAGGATAATATAAGTCTAAACTTTTTCTACTGTGTTTATTTGCTCCCATTACACCTGGGATAACAGGCCATTTGAAATCCTAGGTTGTAATATGGGGGCCTGTCCGGGAGCTGGACTTAGAGAAACGGTTGAGCTTAGGGTGAAGCTTGTAGCAGGAACATTGTGTAGCTTGCTGTTTCGCTTCGCTTTAAAAATTTTGCGTGTCAGTTGCTTATGATCAGCCTTGCTATTGTGTGATCGTTCAACAGCTCGCTACTAGCTTGTTCAGTGTGCTCGCTTCGCTACGGTCAATCTTGTGTGCAGTCGGCTTTGCTTGTATGCGTATTCTGCAATCGTACTGTGCATAGCTAAGCGTGTTCTGCAAATTAACGTGTTACGTTGGGGTATTCGTACTGTGCATAGCGAATAACTTATGCCACCTAGACGAGTCAGACGCCTGGTGTCGGCATATACTTTGCATAACCTACCTAAATTGTCTCTACAGCGTTGTTGGCGAATGCTCTCTGTTCCCTAGTTTGCTCAAGATTGATTTTTGCCAGCTCAAGTGCCAACGACGCTGATTCACCCTGAGACAACCCAGCTGCACCATACTGACCATTTTGCTCCGTAGGTATATCATCTTCCTCCTGCGAGAACATAGTAGTTTTTGCCCTAGCTCCCGTAGAGGGAGGAGTTTGATGTGCCATCTCTTCTTCAATAAGTATGTCAGCAATAAGTGAACGCAGTTGCGCAGCTGTGAGAGTGCGTTTATAGGGAATGCCAATGGAACGAGCAATTTGCCAACAACGCCCTAGCTCCCGTAGAGGGAGGAGGTCATTATCAGTATACAGTTACCCCCTTCGGAATGAAAAATTCCCCCTCTTCATTCCAGAAACTCATCCATCAGGCTATTAAAGGACTTGAAGGCACGGCAGCATACCTAGATGATATTGTTGTGGTGTCTGATACTTGGGATCAACACCTACTTAGACTTAAAGCTCTGTTTGAGACCTTTAAGAATTCCCAATTAACAGTTAATTTATCTAAATCTTCCTTTGGCCAGGCCACTATCACTTTTCTAGGCCATGAAGTAGGTAGTGGTAATGTTGCACCTAAACTTGCTAAAGTTCTTTCGATTAAAGATTATCCAGTTCCTCATGATAGGAAATCTCTTCAACGTTTCCTAGGCATGATAGGATTTTACAGAAGATTCTGTAAGAATTTCTCAGATATTGTAGCCCCTCTTACCTCTTACCAGTCATAAAGTTCCCTTTAATTGGACGTCAGATTGTAACACTGCTTTTAATAAAGCAAAAAGATTATTGTGCTCTGCACCCATTCTCCTGTCTCCAGACTTCTCCAAACCTTTTTCATTACAGGTTGATGCTTGTGAGTCTGGGGTTGGGGCGGTACTATTACAAATCGGGAACAAGGAGTTGCAGCCTGTAGCATACTTTTCAGCCAAGTTCCAGCCACATCAGAGAGCTTACTCTACCATTGAAAAAGAAGCCCTCGCGCTGGTACTGGCTTTGGAACATTTCGATGTTTATGTGGGCCAGACATCGCAGGTGGTCACAGTCTACAGTGATCACAACCCGTTAGTCTATCTCCAAGCCATGAAGAATCACAACACAAGGCTTATGCGTTGGACGCTCAGGCTGCAGCCCTACAATTTCAAAATTCAGTACATTGCCGGCAAAGAAAATGTGTTGGCAGACTCTTTGTCAAGAGTCTAGTTTAATATTTTATTTAGGTTAGGATGTATTTGTGGTAACCCCCCTTTCAAGCTCTTTTTTTTTATCCCCTGATGTGGGGGTTTTTTTTTAGTGAGGGGATACGGGCTACCGTCCGCTTGTATCTTGGACCTATGTTGGCCTATCTGACTGCTGTCTCACTCTGAGTTTAGGGTTTGGCTTTTGGTCACTAGGAAAGCTGAGCTCTATCTAAGAGTGGGATGGTGGAGAGGATAGGCGGTCCCATTATTTTGTGCCATGGCGGCACGGTTACCACTGGGAGGTGGCAGCCTAATCCTGAGCCTTCTCGGGGGTGGGGGTGTGGCATGCAAAGAGTACGTAACCTTTATTCGGCGCATGGACACACCCTCATTTACAGGCTATCTCCCCCAACCAGCGAACCAGGTTGCTAAGAGTTGATGATGGGGCCCCATCGTTCAACTAGTGACCAGGTTCTAGCCAATAAGAAGGTGGGATTGACAATCGCAGAGGTTATGTGGATACCGCTCTCCTGTCTGCCCTTGTCATTCCCACTCTAGAGCTGGTTGAAGCACGGTGTGCTATCTTGTGGCTTCTATTTCTGCCTTGCTTACCGTGGAGTGCACTATATTTATCACTGTAAATAGTGTACATATTGCTGTTCTAAATTGGTGAAGGATAATATAAGTCTAAACTTTTTCTACTGTGTTTATTTGCTCCCATTACACCTGGGATAACAGGCCATTTGAAATCCTAGGTTGTAATACCATACCTTGCAACCCAAGTATGAGGGTCCAATGGAGGTGATAAAGAAGATGAGTAAGGTAAATTATGTGGTAAGAACACCAGGAAGAAGAAAGTCTACTCGAACTTACCAAATAAATCAGCTAAAGAAATACTATGAAGGGTTTGTCCCTGTGGCTGCGGTGAGGTCACAAGATGGTGACTCAAGTAAAGAAGATTGTTCACGTGGAGTAGAGATAAGACTGAAGAACTCGGAAATAATGGAAACCTTACATGATTATCTCTAACTTAGAAAAGGAAAGTGCAAGTGAAATCGGAGACTTGATTTCCACTTATAGAAGTCTCTTTGGAGATATCCCCAGACAGTGCACCATGGGGATCCACGATGTGGACGTGCAAGGAGCTGCTCCGGTTAAACAAGCTCCGTATAGAGTCAGCCCAGTAAAGAATAAAGCTCTGCGGGAGGAAATAAGTTTCTTGTTCAATCATGGTTTGATTGAACATAGCAAAAGCCCTTGGGCTTCATCGTGTGTCCTTGTACCTAAGTCGGACGGTTCATTTAGAATGTGTACCGACTATCTGAGAGTAAATTCCCTAACGGTGCCTGATGGATTCCCCCTTCCTAGGGTTGACGACCTAATAGATGGGGTCTCCAGTGCAAAGTATGTCAGTCGTTTGGACCTCCTGCGTGGGTATTATCAGGTGCTGTTATCGCCCCGAGCGTAGGAGATTTCTTCTTTTACCCTGCCTGGAGGCCTGTTTAACTACAGGGTGATGCCCTTCGGGCTCTGCAACGCAGCCTCTACCTTCCAGAGGCTTATGAATCAGCTGACGTATGACTTGGAAGGAACGGAAGCCTACCTAGATGATTTGGTAGTATTCAGCGATGACTGGCCTCAACACCTGATTCGGCTGGAAGCGCTTTTGAAAAGGCTGGATGAACACCATTTTACCATCAACCTTGCCAAGTGTGAGTTTGGTCAGGCCCGGATAAAATATCTGGGATTTAATATAGGACAAGGCACGGTTGCCCCGTCAACGCAAAGATTCTTGCTATTATGGATTTTCCCGCTCCACAATACAAGAAAGATGCACAAAGGTTCCTAGGGATGGCCGGTTACTACCGCCGGTTTTGCCCTAATTTTTCGCAAGTGACAGCGCCCCTGTTTGAACTTACAAGCTCTAAAGTTAATTTTAAATGGACGGCTACGAGTGAGTTATCCTTTACTCGTCTAAAGCGTCTACTTGGTTCCTCTCCAGTTCTACAGAGTCCGGTGTTCGATGCTCCCTTTGCTTTACAAGTGGATGCCAGAGAGTATGCAGTCAGTGCTGTTCTACAACCTTCCTCCTCTTCTGATCTTTTACACCCAGTCTGTTATTTTTCTGCAAAATTGAAACCCCATCAATTAAGTTATGCAACCGTTGAAAAGGAGGCACTAGCATTGGTCTTACCCTTGGAACACTTTGAGGTCTATATCGGTACTACCCCTCATAAAATTAGAGTAAAAACAGATCATAATCGTTTAACCTTTTTAAACACCATGAAGGCTAAGAATGCTAGAATACAAAGATGGTCCCTTAGGATACAACCCTTTTCTATAAGTATTAACCACATTAGAGGAGCTGATAACGTGATTGCTGACACTCTGTCCCGTCCTTAAGACATGTAATTAAATTTGAGTTTACAAAACAGGGGATTTATCGTACATATTTATAGAGATGTATTTGTTTAATGCATTTTCCTAATGCTATTTTTTTACTTACAGTTATCTGATTCTTGTAACCACTGAGGAGACCTGCCATGTAAGCCACCATATGGTATCCAAACACTTATTTCTGCGGTGGCAGTCTCCTGTTGTCTTACCCTGATTTCTCCTGCTACCAAGGGTCACTTAAGGCCTCTTCTACCAGAAGCTCTGGTTACGTGGTGTCTACACATACGTTGTTTGGCGACACAAAACTTTTAATTTTCTTATTGGAGAAGCAACATTTGTCATCAGGGCATTTGTCAGAGGAATGACATGTATTCTGGTTTATATTCTATTTTTGAAGTCCTCTTTTACGGCGAAGTTTAGTCGCCAAAGGGGGGTGTGTGTTATGACCAAGGTCATAATGAGATTAATTTATATGTATTATCCACTTAATATTATACTCGGGGTTTCTTTAATATTAGCTAAATTAAAGATTCCACTAGTTTATAATATTATCTGATTAGGAATATACCCGGGTATGATGTGTATACATATATTTATCTATCTTGAGTAATGTGTTGGGTAGTTAGGTAACAGCTGGCTAAGAGTTGAAACAAGGTATGTCCTTTGAGGGTAGTTTAACCTACTATTCCCTCTCCCCTTTGGCGAGTTGATGTCCTGTAGGGATTAACTGTGTTAATTCAGTTCGCTCTCTCTGCCGACTCAGTGTGCATTGACTGAGCTACCCCTGCAGTACTCCACCTTATTCTCACTTGGATAAAGAATTGTGTTGCAGAAACTCCTGAACCAGCTTGAGGTTTATTCTGAAGTGAAGTCTGCGGACAGTTATATACTGTTACCTTCAGTTTACAATGTGACGGCCTGTGTCAAATAATGTCATTATTGAGGAAGCAGTAATAGTCCTCTGATCATTAACAAGTGTAGTGACCATATTGAGTCTCCAGAAGGAGTCTATGATGTACATTCTATTCAATCATTTTCTTATGTGAATGAAAGTTTCTGACAGTGATATTTAATAGATATTTATGAATATCTAAGAAGTATTTAAGTTTTTAAATAAAAATAAACTAGAAAAGACTGAGTAACTATTATTTGTGCCTTACATTTCTAAGTTTGGAAGTATTTTCTCATTCTATGAAGTGTATTGTTACGGAGTGCACTAACCTGGCTAAAGATTAAGATTCGAACAGTAACAATGTTGCTAGAGGTGGGGAGCTGGGTGGGCGGGAGATTGGGCTAGGGGTTTGGATGGACATGTGTGGATAGGATTAGGATTTGTGGGATTACATATTTAGCGGACAAACAGGCAAGCAGGGAAGTTAATTCAGTGGTGGTACTGGACAAGGTGCTGGGTAGATTACGTGGACTACGAGCTGGGGATTCCTCGTTGCATCAACGGGTGATGATCGTGAATTCGCTTGTGTATAGTAAAGTCTGGGGAGTGGTAGCTGTTTACCCTTTGAGGACCTGTGACGTAACAGATACAGAGGAGGGCGTTGAGGTATGTGTGGGGATATGGACGTGCATTGTTGGGACTTGAGGTGGTAATGTCTAGAGTAAGAGCGGGGGGTTTAGGTCTGCTAGCTTTGGGACCTAGGGTGATAGCAATATATGTACGGGCGTGTTACTTGAGACGAGGGGGGAGTAGAGGATGTAGGGTGGGGGAGGTTGGAAGAGAAGTCCGATGCTGGTGGCGTGGAAAGGAACTAGAGGAGTGTGAAGACTTGCTGCAATTCATGTTAAAAGTGAGGGATGTCAGTGGTATGCGTGTAGGAAGGCTGGTGAATGTTGGATTTCGGCAGGAGGCATTTTCAGGGGTGGAGATTTATCCCACGTATAATTGGAAGGTAATTTGGGAGGAATTCCTGAGGCTTCATATACCAGCCAAGGCGCGGGAGGTGGTGTATAGGTTTATGATGGAGATCCTAGCGTCTAAGGTAATGTTATGGAAAATGGGTTTTGTTGAGGATGCAACCTGCGTGCATTGTGGTGATGAAGAAAGAGCTTTTCATGTAGTGTATTTTTGTCCATCCCTAGAAGAAGTAAGGTTGTGGATGCGAGGTGTTTTCGGGATGTTGGGAGGGGGAAGGGTGGCTATGTTAAGGGCGTTACTCCTTGACGTGGATGGGGTGACACAAGATGTGGCACGAGCGTTAAGATATATCATCGTGCACTATTTGTACATGTCCTGGGCAATGTTTGAGGTACGGAGCACTGGTAGGATCAGGGCGTTGGCTGCACGTTTTAACAGAACAATGTGCACAAACAGAAGCGTATATGGTAGCAGATCGATTGCATTTTTTCCTGAAGGGTATCGCGATATGACGGTGGTAAAACTTCGCGGATTAATTGGAACAGGACGGTAAGAGGCTGGTGGACAGCGATGATCTGGCGTGAAAGTAGACTGAGCATGATAAGGGTGGAAGGGGGGGAGTGGGTTGGTTCTGGTAATCAGTTCCTCAGCCTCGGAGTTAGTGTTCATAGCATCGTGGTGGAGGAGAATCTGGAGAATCTCCAGATTCTCCTCCACCACGATGCTGTGAACACTAACTCCAAGGCTGAAAGACTGATTACTTCATCTTTTGTATAAAATTCTACTGTCTTCCAATTATGTCCTTGAATCTGTATTGATAAAGCCACTGGATGACGAAACGTCTACAATAAAGATATCCAGATGTTGCACATATGTCTCAACTTTCAAATAAAATATATAAAAAAAAAGGGAGTGAGTAAGCCAGTATAAACAGGCGAGGAGAACAGGGACAGGGGAAAGAGAGAAGGAGCAAGAAGTAGTGGTTGTGGTAAGGCTGGTAGTGGAAGTATTAGTAGAAGTAGTAGTGGTAGTAGAAAGTAGGGGAGTAGCTTGTGCCACAAGAGATAGAAAGGGGAGCGAAGGGGGGCAATAGTAATGGTAGTAACAGTTGTAGAAAAGGTAGAAGCAGTAGCAGTAATAAAGGAGTGGTAGACGCAGTAATACAAATAGTGAAAGTGGGTTAAGTCTAAGGAGAAGAAAAAAAGCACTGAGGAGAGAGTTTAGAAACCACAAGGAACAGTACCAAAATACAGAGGAAGGGGAGGCAACTGAAGGACAGAACACACTAGGCAGAAGAAAAGAACAACAAAAAAAGAAATCAGGAAAAAATGAAAGAAGAGGTAGGGGTAGAAGAAAGTATTACATCAAGTCACGGTTGTTGCAATGACAACTTCCTCCTGGAGTTCTTGCTACTCTTCAATCATTCTATTTCTTAAGAAATTCTTCTTTCATTTGTTTTTGCGCTGATCCTTCCACAACTTTAAGATTTGAGAGGTTAAGCGCTTCTCGTTTCTTGCATCACAAATCATTATAACTTTTAAGAACATTTTCCGAAAATTTCTAAGAAGATAGACATTAATGGAAGTTTATCTTAGACATTAACAAGGTTGCATGATAATCAACCAAAATCCTGTTGTTAACATCTTACGTCTGGTAGATTTTATTTTCTTCCCAAGTGTTTTTGTTTTGTGTTAGTGGTGGCTAATGTTATGTTAGTGGTGACTAATTTTATGTTAGTGGTGGCTAATGTTATGTTAGTGGTGGCTAATGTTATGTTAGTGGTGACTAATTTTATGTTAGTGGTGGCTAATGTTATGTTAGTGGTGGCTAATGTTATGTTAGTGGTGGCTAATGTTATGTTAGTGGTGGCTAATGTTATGTTAGTGGTGGCTAATGTTATGTTAGTGGTGGCTAATGTTATGTTAGTGGTGGCTAATGTTATGTTAGTGGTGGCTAATGTTATGTTAGTGGTGGCTAATGTTTTCTCTGTTAAAATGATAAGGGAATAGTGCATAACAGACATGAACAATTCTGTGAAACAAAAACAGTATAACAAAAATTAAAACTGTATGTACAGTACAGAGACATGAGAGTACATAAGAGACATGAGAGTACATAAGAGACATGAGAGTACATAATACATAAAACAGCAGTATAACGTAGAGTTCAGGTGGCCAGGTTACAGCATCAACACCAGAGATTCTTTTGGTCAGGAGGTCGAGTCTCCGTGTCTGTAGTCATTATTTTTTTGTTTTTAAGAATTTTTTGTTTGTGTAGGGTTGTGAATTTTTTCTCCCATAGTAAAGGAGTTGAGAAAAGTGAAAAGTGAGAGATATTTGTTTGTTTGGCAATTAATTCTGGCAATTCTCTTTCTTTCATAAGACAATTTGTAAATGTCTGTTTTCCGTTATACAAGTCTCTCATTTGTTGCTTCTTTACATCTTCACATTTCTCATTGTGGATGTCATAAAAAATACTGCAAACCCGCATTCTCTATCTTGTTTGTTCAGAATTTTATTAAAATTGATGATGAAAAATAATGTTATTCCTCTTTCGTTGTCTGTTATACTGTAAAATTATGGCAACAGTTGGCAAGACACAACTTTTATTTACAGAAAGTCATGGCGTTTACCTTCACAATAGTAAACTTACACTTGAGGTTCTACTTTTGTCGTTAGTATATTCTTCAGTGTCCCTTTCTTCACTAGTGGAACATCACCCTCTTCGCCATCTTTCTGGGTCATCACCCACTTTATTATCTTTATGGGATATCACCCTTCACTCATCTTTCTGACACACTACACTATTCATCATCTCTACGAGGCATTACCTTCCTCACAATCTTTACTAATGAGTTTCTCTCTTAGTATCATCAACAGTCATATGCCTCAGTTATTACTATAACTCTGTTTTAATATTAAACATTGTATTTTCCCTAAGGAAGAGAAATGTTCACTTAAACCGTCGGGATTCTGACGCTTCCCACATTGAGCTCAGGAGCTCATTTACTCGTCTCTTCCTAATTTTGTTTTGTGTTTGTTTTGAAGGTTCAAGTTAACGTTAAGTTGTACCACAGTATGTCCATCGACTGACATACCTGTGTCTGGTTTCCAGAGTTCTACCATCGTACCCATTGCAAGAAGACTCCAGTATACTTACCTCAGATAATCAATAATTTTCATAACTGTCTTCATCCCGTTGTTAACACTGAGCTGCCTGTAAACTAACTGTGGGTAGTTAACTGGATCACTGTTAACACTGGGCTGCCTGTAAACTAATTGTAGATAGTTACCTGGGTCACTGTTAACACTAGACTGCGTGTAAACTAACTGTAGATAGTTACCTGGGTCACTGTTAACACTAGACTGCCTGAAAACTAACTGAAGATAGTTACCTGGGTCAATGTTAACACTGGACTGCCTGTAAACTAACTGTGGGTAGTTAACAGGGTCACTGTTAACACTGGGCTGCCTGTAAACTAACTGTAGATAGTTGCCTGGGTTACTGTTAACACTAGACTGCCTGTAAACTAACTGTAGATAGTTAACTCGGTCACTGTTAACACTGGACTGCCTATAAATTAACTGTAGATAGTTTACTGGGTTATTGTTAACACTGGACTGCCTGTAAACTAACTGTGGGTAGTTAACTGGGTCACTGTTAACACTGGACTGTCTGCAAACTAACTGTGGGTAGTTAACTGGGTCATTGTTAACACTGGACTGTCTGTAAACTAACTGTTGGTAGTTAACTGGGTCATTGTTAACACTGGACTGTCTGTAAACTAACTGTGGGTAGTTAACTGGGTCATTGTTAACATTGGACTGTCTGTAAACCAACTGTGGGTAGTTGACTGGGTCACTGTTAACACTGGACTGCCTGTAAACTAACTGTGGGTAGTTAATTGGGTCACTGTTAACACTGGACTGTCTGTAAACTAACTGTGGGTAGTTAACTGGGTCACTGTTAACACTGGACTGTCTGTAAACTAACTGTGGGTAGTTAACTTGGTCACTTTTAACACTAGACTGCCTGTAAACTAACTGTGGGTAGTTAACTGGTCATTGTTAACGCTGGACTGCCTGTAAACTAACTGTGGGTAGTTAACTGGGTCATTGTTAACACTGGACTGCCTGTAAACTAACTGTGGGTAGTTAACTGGGTCACTGTTAACACTGGACTGCCGGAACTCATAAAAATTTCAGCCTAGTTTAGAGGAAACGTTAAAACTGTTGTAATTACGTAAACATTGTACAGAAGTTACATCTTCATAATATTCATGACTTACATTCTGTCTTTTCGGATGTAAAGAGACAAGAAAAACTAAAACAAGTAGAATGTCATTACTCTAGGTAAGTCTCAGTTTTGTCTCGCCTTTGTTCCTGGAACACATAAATACCCATCCATAGTGTTAGAAAGAACTGAAAGCTGTAAGAGGAACATTGCCGTGTTGCATAGGGTACAACACACGTTGCTTAAGTTGTAAGTTAATAATACTACAACATATAACTGCATAAAACAGAAATATTAACAATGAGACAAAATAGCCTAGTTCCAGGATAGGCTGTCGAAATATTTTCATCAATCAGATAGAGATTTAAAAATCCGTACCACGGTAGGGGTTAGAACCACTATTGTAACTACCTGGTCTAGTGGCTAACACGACGGTCTGGAGTTTGTGTCTCTCTGATCGCGGGTTCTAACCCCACCCGTGGTATAGTTTGTTGGCAATCGTGTCATTGCGATTTCGTGAGTCAGATTGAGACTACCATGATGGTGGGTTTTATCTACCGAGAGTTACTGTTTTTTGGAGTTTATTATGGACAGTGTTATTTGTAATAATGTTTTATATGGGAAGTAAGTGCAGATGCTTGAAATAAATCCATGAACAATGAACATGAACATGAACAATACAGTAAAATACAGGAACAGCACAGCAACATGCACGAGGAGAGACATTAACAAAGAGTTCTACACCCCAGGTTGTTGGATCGTCACTGAAATCATTCTTATCAGGAGGTCGAGTCTCCCAGTTTGTGGTCCTTATTTTCTTCCTTCACCGAGATATTTTTTGGTGTTTGTGATTGTTAAAGTTTTTATGGAAAATTACATTTACCTGGATGAATCTCATTACATACATACAAGTAAATGGTAAAAAAGATAATTATTATTTATCAAAGCTACAGAGACAAGTAGGAATTTTTTAGGACACCTAGGTCGCAAAAATGTCCCCCTTCGATACCTACCATCTATCTCTCCACAAGTTGCTCTAGACCTATATTAATTGTTTAGTTTAGTTTAATATGTTTATTATGCACCCCATACCCATCCTGTGGGCGGTAGTCAAAAGATTACAGAGGTACATAATTGGTCTAGGGACTGGACACCAAAGTTTTGATAGCTGAGCAAGTTACAAAGGTAATGAACTAGATCTGGTCATAATCATGACCAATTTACAAAGGTAATGAGCTCCAGGTTGAGCTGGTCACACTCATGAATAATTGCAAAGGTAATGAATCATAAACACATTAATCATGAGAATTTACAAAGGTAATGAGCACCAGGTAGAGCTGGTCACAATCATGACAAGTTTCAAAGGTAATGAATGATAAACACGTTATGACATGATTACAATCATAGACAAATTACAGAGTAATGAGCAGTTAACAAACATAGTAGGGAATTCATCCATTGCCCCTACAACAGATGTTACTAGGTGCCTGTCTCTCCCCTGCAGACAGCCATTGCAAACAGCAGCAAGTTGCCCCAGGATCTGCTGCTTGCACGAGCACCATCGACCCTCCCCAAGAGGTCCAAGAAGCCAGTGACTCCGTTAGCAGCCCGATGGAGAGCTGTCCTAGGGACATGTCAGCGTCCTGGTGGACGCCAAGTTGATTGAAGATCCCAGGCCCTCGTGTGCACGGATGTTGAAGCTTGAGGAACTGAGTACACACTGCCTGTGGCACACCTGGCAGCTGCCTCGTGGTCGAACTCCATGATGCTGTCCCTGTAGTGGAAATTCCTGTGAGCCCGGCACTCCCTGCAGTGCCATCGCTGACATCGTGGGTTAAGGGAGAAGTACCCTCTACAGATGGGGTGGCACTGGGAGTTGGGTGGGTGAGGCGGGGGAGACGCGCAGGAGTGAGGCGTTATAAGAGGGTCACTGTTTACTACACATATCATGTGGGGTTCGAACACGTGGATTTGGGTAAAAATACTCACATAGGCTGGAAGTACGTATATTGTAACTGAAGTATGTGGAAGGGCGCCACAGCCGAACCTGCCTCTCTCTGCCCCTTGGCTAGACTGACTGAGGAGTGCCCATGGGCACGGTTGGTAGTGAGTCATCTACTGGTACACTGGTTACTGGTAACTGGTTACTACTACTGAGACACACGCCCTCCCCCTCCCTCCCAGCGGAGAGGGGGGGAGGCGCTGACTGGTCCTGACTCAACAACACCAAACCCTCTAAAACTGCACAACACTTCAACTATTTACGCTGAAACGATGCACTGGGATGTCCGTTCACTGCCCTGGTATCTTCTCAAAGCTTTCACACTGAGTTTTGTTAAGTAGGGACCTGGTCAGCCTCTTTGACCAGGAGCTATCCTTGAAAATCCCGCAGCTATCCCGCTACACAACCTGCCGCGTCGGCCATGCCAACAGTTGTGTATATATATATATATATATATATATATATATATATATATATATATATATATAATATATATATATATATATATATATATTAATTGCAAATGAAATGTACATACACACCAGAATTCTGGTAAAATTATTATAATTTTTGTGGACTGTACGTTAAAATTAATAAATGATTACATTTTTTTTTATTATCACACTGGCCGATTCCCACCAAGGACTTTCACCGTCATTAACTCCATCACTGCCTTGCCAGAAGGGTGCTTCACACTACAGTTTTTAAACTGCAGCGTTAACACCCTCCTTCAGAGTGCAGGCACTGTACTTCCCATCTCCAGGACTCAAGTCCGGCCTGCCGGTTTCCCTGAACCCCTTCATAAATGTTACTTTGCTCACACTCCAACAGCACGTCAAGTATTAAAACCATTTGTCTCCATTCACTCCTATCAAACACGCTCATGCATGCCTGCTGGAAGTCCAAGCCCCTTGCACACAAAACCTCCTTTACCCCCTCTCTCCAACCTTTCCTAGGCCGACCCCTACCCCGCCTTCCTTCCACTACAGACTGATACACTCTTGAAGTCATTCTATTTCGCTCCATTCTCTCTATATGTCCGAACCACCTCAACAACCCTTCCTCAGCCCTCTGGACAACAGTTTTGGTAATTCCGCACCTCCTCCTAACTTCCAAACTACGAATTCTCTGCATTATATTCACACCACACATTGCCCTCAGACATGACATCTCCACTGCCTCCAGCCTTCTCCTCGCTGCAACATTCATCACCCATGCTTCACACCCATATAAGAGCGTTGGTAAAACTATACTCTCAAACATTCCCCTCTTTGCCTCCAAGGACAAAGTTCTTTGTCTCCACAGACTCCTAAGTGCACCACTCACTCTTTTCCCCTCATTAATTCTAGGATTCACCTCATCTTTCATAGACCCATCCGCTGACACGTCCACTCCCAAATATCTGAATACATTCACCCCCTCCATACTCTCTCCCTCCAATCTGATATTCAATCTTTCATCACCTAATCTTTTTGTTATT
The DNA here is from genome assembly GCF_026875155.1 of Cherax quadricarinatus. NCBI lineage: Eukaryota > Metazoa > Arthropoda > Malacostraca > Decapoda > Parastacidae > Cherax > Cherax quadricarinatus. Next base: position 1,094,451 of record NC_069483.1, read on the forward strand.
CTCATAACCATACTCTTTCCTGTATTCACCTTTAATTTTCTTCTTTTGCACACCCTACCAAATTCATCCACCAATCTCTGCAACTTCTCTTCAGAATCTCCCAAGAGCACAGTGTCATCAGCAAAGAGCAGCTGTGACAACTCCCACTTTGTGTGTGATTCTTCATCATTTAACTCCACGCCTCTTGCCAAGTCCCTCGCATTTACTTCTCTTACAACCCCATCTATAAATATATTAAACAACCACGGTGACATCACACATCCTTGTCTAAGGCCTACTTTTACTGGGAAATAATTTCCCTCTTTCCTACATACTCTAACTTGAGCCTCACTATCCACGTAAAAACTCTTCACTGCTTTCAGTAACCTACCTCCTACACCATACACCTGCAACATCTGCCACATTGCCACCCTATCCACCCTGTCATACGCCTTTTCCAAATCCATAAATGCCACAAAGACCTCTTTAGCCTTATCTAAATACTGTTCACTTATATGTTTCACTGTAAACACCTGGTCCACACACCCCCTACCTTTCCTAAAGCCTCCTTGTTCATCTGCTATCCTATTCTCAGTCATACTCTTAATTCTTTCAATAATAACTCTACCATACACTTTACCAGGTATACTCAGCAGACTTATCCCCCTATATAATATATATATATATATATATATATAATATATATATATATATATATATATATATATATATATATATATATATATATATATATATATATATATATATATATATATATATATATATATATATTAGCAACAACAGATTTATTTCCATCTGCCTCTTTTTTTGGATTATTCAGGTCCCTTACCACAATTACTCTCTCACTTGGTTCAAAGGCACCTATTTACTGCTGGGTGAACAGGTCAGGAGGTGTTAGGAAACGCTTCGAAATGTTTCAACTCCGCCGGGAATCGAACCCGGGTCCCCACCGGTGAAGCGAGAGCTTAATAAACATTCTATATGTTAAGTGAGTTATTGTCCTTTTAATTCTCAAAGAAACAAACAACAATCCGGCTGTAAGTCTAGCTTCTTGTGTGTTGGCATGCGGCAACATAATAACCATTAAAACATTAACTCATGACTGTTAACACCATCACTAACTATAACATTCTACAAACATTCTTCGCCTGACTCTTCACCTTAATTATACTCACATACTCTTGTAATAAGCACGTCAACTTGAGCAACGTAGTCAATAAACAATCGCATTACTCTGCATTTGTGTATTTTTTCCATCGTCTCGGTATTTCATTCCATTTATCTCAATTGTTGTTCTCTGTATTGGACTGAAGCCACTGATGACTCGTGAAACGCGTCTTCAATCATATTCCCAAATATTATCCAAGTGTCTCATTCCCAAGACATCACAAATACATAGATTATTGACTGTTATGGGTTGCATCCTGAGGAAGAATCTGCTAAGGTCCCAACGATAATAAACCACACTTCATGTTCAGTCTTATTAATATCCAGAGTTAAATATTCATAATACGTATCTTCTACCTGTCAATAATATTCGTAAGATTTCACTGTAAGCAGACCATACCCCAGCCGGGATTGAACCCGCGGTCAGAGAGTCTCAAAACTCTAGACCGTCGCGTTAGCCACTAGACCAGCTAGCCACAATAAGATTCGTCCAACTAGGTATATTTCTACACCATAGGAAGGTTAGCACAGGCACCTCTGTGACCACAAATGCAAGTTTTTACAGATGAATCTCCAGCTAGCGTGGCCGTGACGAACTCTAGCTCAAGTCCCCTCACTGCCGTCAACATGACTCACGAGTCATGTTGACTGCAGTGAGGGGAGTGATGGGAGATTCGTCTGTAAAAACTTGCATTTGTGGTCACAGTGGTGCCTGTGCTAACCTTCCTATGGTGTAGAAATATACCTAGTTGGACGAATCTTATTGTGGCTAGCTGGTCTAGTGGCTAACGCGACGGTCTGGAGTTTTGAGACTCTCTGACCGCGGGTTCAAGCCCGGCCAGGGTATGGTTTGTTAGCAATCGTGTCATTACGATTTCGTGAGTCACTGTCAGCAGACTTAGAAACTGATTAAAATTCTCTTGCGGTATGACCATTTTCTTTCTGTTGATGAGGGTAAACTGAACAAGATATCTTCACTTCACTCTTGGCCAGATTATGCACCTATACCTCAGTACTACTCTCATTAGCGATACCACAACTAATAAGTGTGCTATAATATTACTGCTATTAATACCGTAGCAATCTCTAACATCAACACTTTGGTGACTATAACATAGTGTCTTCCTTTACCTGGTACCAACCTCGGTCACCATCTTTATCCCCACTCCCAACACTGCCACTGACACCACCACCAGCTCAGTCACTAATATTACTATTACCATCATTACCTTCACTAACACTAAAACTATCACTGTCTCTATTATTGCCAGTAACACTACAAATTTACAACACTGCCAGTAACAGTAAGAACATAAGAATTTTTTTTTTATTACAACAATAAGTCTTACAATATATATTGCAAAATTCTGCGTAGTACATGTACTTTCCAATTAATATGGTACATCTGAAAGACAAATCTGTACAGTAAACAATGACTATTCCAATCCTTGGAGTTATGACATTATGCCTGGAACACTAAATCTAACCTAAAGACCCCTTGGCAGGTATATCTAATTCCTGATTGTACATCCTGCCACGGAACGTACACCTTACAAACTGAAAGCACTACCACCCCTTTTTGGGCGTCAAGCCACCTGACACGTAACAATCTTTATATTTAACTTTATATTGTATGAAATGCTTGCATTATTCCATACTGAACAACATGATACGTTCAGTATAACTCAATGTATTGAGATAATATAAAAATCAATTCTACATGATTCATGTACAACGTATATCTGCTGAACACCCAAACATATCACCTTCTAGAGGAAGGTATAAATATATACATATGTTGTATACACTTTAGAACACAACCAGTAAAACAAACAAAACCTAATCCTATGTCATCCATCAAATACCATACAATATATGTCAACTCAAAGGTAACCTAAACCTACGGGCTCTATAGAGCTCCCATGAAAAACAATATGTAATAAAAACACAAGATGAGTCAAGTTTTTCTAAAAATATTTCAACCAATTCATTAAAACCACTACTAAGATGTAATTCTTTTTACATAATACATAACAGTGCATGACCTTCACACTTCGATAAATACTGATGACTTCCTACCACACTCAATACTTCATGTTTATATATAGATTTTACATTCACACAGTGCACACACATTGTCATTTCATTACACACATACCAATAATTTCGTTTCATATATATAATATTCCTTCACACTACGACATCTGTCGTTCAATTGAAGAACTTGTATCGTTCACAACACACAACCCGCTCATCACACAGTCAAAGGCACTTATGTCTCAGTACTATATTCATTCTCTTCCACACTAAACCCTTTCACACTATCCTTATCGGGAAGCCAGCCCGCCGCAACCCCTAACATTACATGTAAATCCCATAAATCCCTCAACCTAAAACTCCGATAGCCCTCAGTAAAAGCAGTCTCCCAACTCCCTCCGTAAATTTCCCTATTACGACACTTAGTTCTGTAAAATGTCACAGCTAACACCTTTATCCTTTCATCCACACCCACCTCCCTCATGGCCCATGACGTATAAATAAAATCCGTGACCAAATACGCCACTGCATTCTCCACCATCTTACTCACCCCACCTATATCCAAACTTAAAGCCCGCAACACCTGCAACCCTCCCCCACCCACTAACCTGAACACCTTTCCTAACCAGACCCGCACAACTTCTATACAATCACAAAAATATACTGCATGAAAAATTGTCTCCATGCTTCCACACACTATACATTCCCCTCCCTCCCTTATCTTCCTATTGAATAGGACAACCCCAGATGGCAAAATCCCATGTAAAAATCTAAACATTACCTCCCGAACACCTGGTTTTACACGTAATTGTTTTAGACGCATCCATATTTCGCTCCACGCATACATAGGGTATGCCCCTTCAACAGCAGCCACCACTGACCTACCTTCCACTCCTTCGAGGACCCGCAATTTAACACACGACTGGTCCCTCAGTCATTAAAAACCTCAACATGGCCTCACCAACTATTAAATCCCTAATCCTCCCACCACTGTTGCATATCCTTACGTACTCTAACAAGTCCACCTCTCCTCCCGCCCCCCTCCCTTATAAAACTTCTTTTTAGGTACACGCTCATCATCCTTTTTTCCAGAGGTATAAGCCCCAGCCTTCCCCGACTGACCGAAAGTGTTAACACCGCTTTACTTAACCATTCACAACCCGATCCCCATATAAACCTTAAAACCCCATGTAAACGTTTTACCTCATGTCGCATCAGTGGTTACATGACAACCACATGCCATAACTTGCTGTACAATAGCACGTTCGTCACTATTACTCTTTGATGCAGCGTTAGTTGTGCCGCCCTCAAACCACCAAGTCTTTTCAATACTCCATCTACAATTCACACCGAATTCACCTCTTGAGCCACCTGTGTATATCTCACATAAACTCTCCTACATATCAATAGTTGATCCACCACATTCCACCCACCCCCTACCACATCATCCCCATGTGTACTATCCCTTAGGTGTAGAAACTTAGTCTTCTCAACATTAATTTTCACCTGAAGCCTCCTCAAACACATCCACCACCTTACTCACCCTAAGCAAGTCCCTATTACCTCTCACCAAAACAGTTGTGTCATCCACATAACCTACGATACCAGCCCCCCCTCCCCCCGGTCATTACCCTCCCCACCTCCCGCAACACACCTCCGAATAACCCAATAAAATGGATCCTGTATACACGCAAACAATATTTGCGATAGTGGGCAACCTTGATGCAGTCCCCGTCACATCTGTATTTTAACTCCTAGCCTTCCGTTAACCTGCACCCTCATCGACGCCCCCTGATACAATAATTTTGCCCAACATATTATTTCTTCCCCAAAACCTTGCCAAGGCATGAACCTCCATAACGCTTCCCTTTCCACACTATCATAAGCAGCCTTCCAATCTAATGCCAATACACCTCCATTACCCAACTCCCCCTGTTTCTCTACAAATTCTCGAATCATGCCATGCCCTTCATTCATTGACCTTCCTGGCACCCCATATTGCCCCCTATCAATTACCTTGCCTATCACCCTCTTGATTCTGATCCCTAATATTCTCGCAAACAACTTATAATCTCCACTTATAAGCGAAAGTGCCCGATAATCCATTACCATTGACTGCTTCCCTTTCGGTACCAACACCACAACGGCCGTCCATTGCCGCTCTCACATTACTGCAGCCACCATAAGTATGTTAAACAGCCTTACTAAAAAAAACTTCAGAACTCCCCAATTCTTTACGTGAAAATCATTTGGTAGCCAATCTATACCCGGTGCCTTTCCCAAGCTCACTCCTGACAATGCCTGCCAAATCTCACACTCCATAATCGGCCCACCTAATACCTCCCGATCTTGACCATCAAGCTCACACTGCACATACCCTCTCATTTCTCCCGATGCCACTTCATGGATGCCCACGCTTTACGTATATGACTTAAACCAAGCGTCTACATATCCAGTCATACCCTCTGTCATTACCAATGCTTGACCTGCTCTGTACTCTTCCATCCCTACATGTACGTTTAACCCCATCATCTCCGTCGTCACTCTCCTCTTTCTCTGGCCCCTTAACACGCAAGCCGACGGCCGATCACCCCATAGCACTTCTTCCAATCCTCCCATAATTCGCGCACCATCAAAACGCTCATTTTGCAATACCCTAATACTCTTCGTTAAACCCTCAAGGTCCTGCACTGGATAGCTTGCTCCTCCTCATGCATAACAGTCACGCAGCTGCCCTTCAAGATATCTTTGAAACCCATACTTCAACCGATTATATTTCCTCCCACGAAAAACATAATATTCTCTGATGGGAGTTTTAGCCACCGAATCCTACCAACTTACCAGAGTATCATCCCCTGGCGCCTCATCCACCAACCATTACCACAATTGCACAAAAGACTGATGACATTCCTCACCCTGCAACAGCTTCACATTTAACTTCCAATAACCTTGACCCGTTCTAGGCAATCCCACCCATTCTAGGTCCACCAGTACTTCTCTGTTATCTGAAAAAACCGTGTCCACCACTCTGCTCACTATTACTGTTCGGGGCACGTACAAGCAATGGAGCCTAGCCGCATATCCACGTCTAACAAAGTATGTTCTACAACCCCACCCCCCCAACGTCCATTAATCCCACCCCATTAAATAATTCCCCCAAAATCCCCGAACAATACCCTGCTCCTCTAGGTTCCACGTCCTTACGCCTTATCACTCAATTCCAGTCACCACCAATTACAGCTACACCCGGCAAAGCACCCAAATAATATACTAGGACATCCTTCACAAATTTATTCTTAATACGCACATCTCCCTCTGCCGGACCCTACACACACCAAACTCATCTGTACCCTACCCCACCACCCATCCACACGAAATAAACTGCATGAAAGACCGTGTCAAGATCCCTACACACACAACACTACCCCCCGCCTCCTGCAAGCGCCTATTCGCTAACACTTCCCCAGACAGCAGTATATTATGTAAAAATTTAAACATTATCTCTCTGACCTGGGCCTGTAACCGTAACGCTTTTAAACGACCCCATATGTCCTTCCATGCATACATTGGATATATTCCTTCCACCTTGGCCACTACCTCCCTGCCCTCTTCCAGTGCCAGTTTGCCAATCTTGATCTTGCGTGGATCTCTTATATAAATTAGCATCCTCAACATGTCCTCACATCTCTTTACGTCCATGCCATTCAACCAACGTGCCAAGTCCCATCTTATCCAGGTCAAACCTGTGCCAGCCATTCTACCCTCCCTCAGGTAGCTATGTTTGACATACATGTCTAACAGTCTATTATGCAGATTCATTAACCCCCAGGCCACCCCGGCTAACCGGAAAAGACACCACATCCCTCGTTAACCAATCATATCCTGAACCCCAAATATATCTATATACACGCGATAACATACGCTTCTCATCATATGGATTTAACGGATAAATACATGCCACATGCCACAACTTACTGAACAAAAGCACATTCACCACAATTGCATGCTGATGTATAGACAGGCCTTCTTCCCTCAATCCTGTCAAACGACCTAAAACCCCCTCTACAGCCTCAATTGAATTCACCTTCCTCGCATCCTGTATGTTTTCCATATGCACAATCCCACACACCTTAATTTGATTTACTAAAGGCCAGCCTTCCCCCTGGCCTAATACCACACCCACACAATCTCCCACCCCCATAAGCATTGAGTTTTCTTTATTAACCTTCATCCCAGTTGCTTTCCCGAAACATTCCACCAATTTGGTTACTTTTCCTAAAACCTTTGCTCCACGAAATAAAACCGTAGTGTCATCCACGTAACCTATAATTCCTGATTGTAACCCCACATCACCTTGCCTTTCATCCTGTCGTACAATCCCCTGCACGGGTCTAAAAAATGGGTCCTGAATCAACACAAAAAGAATTTGTGATACAGGGCACCCCTGTCGCAATCCCCTATGCATCCTAACTACTTTTCCCAACCTACCATTTACCTGCACCCTAAACATAGCCTGCTCGTACAAAACCCGTGCCCCACTAACAATTTCCTTTTCAAAACCTTGCCACTGCATAAACTTCCATAATACTTCTCTCTCCACACAATCGTATGCAGCGTGCCAATCCAAAGCTAATATTCCACCTTTATTACCCCTCCTGCTTTCCTCGATGAACCTGCGAATAATTCCTTGCCCCACACACATAGATCGTCCTGGCACACCATATCGTCTCTCGTCCAAAACCCTCTCCAAAACCTGTTTTATCCTATTTCCTAACATTTTCGCAAAAATTTTATAATCGCCGCACATTAAAGAGATTGCCCTATAATTATGTATATAATCCCCAGATTTCTTTTTCGGGACCAGAACAACAACACCCGTTCTTTGGTGCTGTCCCATGATGCCACTATTTTTCATGGCATTAAATAACATCACTAAAAATTCACGAATACAATCCCAATTTTCCTTGTATAAATCACAAGGGATTCTGTCAATCCCGGTGATTTCCCTACACTCATACCCTCCACAGCCAACCTAATCTCTTCTCCACTTATAGGTCCATTCAAATCCAACCTGTCCATGTACTCTAGGTCACAATGTACCCATTCACCCATTTCGCCTAGCGCCCCCTTAGAAATCTCAGCATTTTTATATTTCAATTCATACCATGCATCTACAAAGGTATTCATAGCCTCCATTGACATAAGGACCTGTCCCCTACTAAAGGCTCCCAATGGCTCCTGAACCTCTAATCTCATTAATTCTGTCGCCCTGCGATGTCTGCCCTGCTCTCGCAAGACAAATGCCAAAGGACGGTCACCCCATGAAACCTCATCAATTCCACTCGCTATCCTCACCGCATCAAAAATACAATTGTGAATGTCTCCAATTAAGCATTTTAAATTTTAAATTTCAACCACCGGATACACTTCCCCACCATGCATATAACATGCTTGCAGTTGACCTTCAAGATAGTTCAAGAGCCCATACTGCATTCTCCTGTCTTGTTTGCCTTGCTGCTGATAAAAATCTTTCACCTTCACCTTACCGACAGTATCCCACCATTCAACTATATCAACCCCCACCCGACGTTCAGCCCACCATCCCCTCGAAGCACTCGCAAAAGCTTCCCTCACACCTCTTTTATGCATTAATCCCACATTCAATTTCCAGAAACCTCTGAAACGCCTAGGTAATCCTACCCAATCAACATCCGCCATAACACCTCTGTGATTGGAAAAGCTCACATTTAACACACGTACACTTCTGATGCTGACACCTTTAGAAACGTATATGCGATCCAGTCTTGCCACATACTCCCTTCTAACGAACGTGTGCATGACCTCACCCACCTCATCCCCCCCCCAACATCCGTAACATGAACACTCCACAATAGATCTCCTAAATATCCTGAAAAAAACCCTCTCCCTCTAGGTTCGACATTCTTGCGATGATCAATGCAATTCCAGTCACCCCCAATAATCGTGATGACTGGCAGCGATCTAAAATGGTACACCAACACGTCCCTAAAAAACGTATTTTTTATACGCATGTCACCTCCTGCCGGTCCATATACGTCCAGGAAGGCCACCTGTACCCCACCCCAAACCCCATCCACCCTAACCACCCTCCCCTCCTCTCCTACCTCATATGTTCCCAAAGAAAACGGGCTAGCCTCTTTAACTAACATAGCTACACCACCTTTCAGTCTATTAGAACAGCCCATGTACAAGATATATTCAGGAATCAGCAATTCATCTAAAGATTTATAATTGTGTTCTTGTAAGAACACGACATTGGGTACATGATTTTTTAACAAAACCTCCAAACTCTTACGTTTTTCAACAGATCATATCCCATTTATATTTAAAGTAAGACACTTGAATGTTTCATTGGAGGTTTACCCTTGGATACCTTAACAATCTTGGTTCCCTTACGTATATCTCCACTTCTTCCCCCCCCTGTGTCGTTCTCTTTGACATGCTGAACACATTTAGATTTGCCCGTGTCTCTATGTGTCTCGTCGCACCATGCTTTGTTCCACGACCTTTGCCCTGGTGTTAAAACATCTTCACAGTCAGGTATCACCGCCACTCTCTTACGAGAACTGCGGCCAGTATCCATCTCATCCTCAGAACTGTTGTTTCTATGAACCTCCACGACCACAACCTGATGTTCAGCAATATGCCTGGTGGATGCACCGTCCTTCTCCTGTAAACTTATCCTCTAAACCACCTTGAATACCCTCAGATATGGAAGCATCCAACAAAACGTTCAGAGCTTCTTGAATAGAGTGCTCCATGTCATCCTGAGTATGAACGAAGTCTTCCTCTGTCGTCGCCGATACCACGCCCACGTCCTCCACTGCACCAGGGAGAGTTAGACATACCGGTGATTCTTCAATCTCACCCTCTACCTCCTCACTGCTCCGTTGTAACATCAATCCGCCTTACTTCCGTCGTTTTACGACGTCTTGTAGGGCATTGCACCGCCATATGGTCATACAACCCACAAAGCCTACACGTATGCCTTTGGCCTGAGTACATAACATATACGTGCGTACGAAAGTCCTCCATAACCACATACGATGGAATAGGGTGCTTGAGGGACATTTTCAAGGAGAAAGACCCCTCCAGCATACCAACTAGAGGACCATCATGCCACTGTCCCAAAGTTGCCATATGAGCCGTGCCATAGCATGCAAAAACATTCCTCAAATCACTTTCGTCCGCCTCAAAAGGAACGTTTCGTACTTTGATCCAGGTATAAAATCGGGAGACGTCGTGTAGTCGAACAGTGACACCAGGATTAACGGTCTTGATCACATCCTGATATGTGGCAACCATGTTTTCGTAAGTACAATTTTGTCTGAATTTGACAAAAAACCTCGAATTGCCGTTCAAAGAGACACCATAAAGATCTTCATTATTGATACCATATGTATCTCGGAGTATCGCAGTAAGCAGCAGATGAGTATTCTGATTGTTGAACGAGCCTGTCACTAATTGAAGGCAGACGGTGTTGACTCGCCTACGTGCACCTTCCGCCATTGTGAGTGCACTGGGGAAAACTGCGCAGAAACCGACAGAGTCAGGAGCTACTGCACAGCCTGTCTGCACGGCCCAATGCAAACAATGGTATATTAATTAGGGAGGCGAGCCCGTTTGTTTTGCAGAGAATTGAAGGGGGGAGGGGGAAGGGTGTTGTGCGTAGATTGTTGGTGGATGGGCAAACGTGTGGCCTTTATTAGCGTATATGCGCCTGCAGAGAATAACGTACAGGTGAAGCAGGAGTTTGTGTGTGAGGACCTTGTGTTTTTTTCCGTGCATTACAAGAGGTGGCAATAGTAGGAGGTGACTGGAACTGCATTATTAGGAGGGCTGATGTGGAACCGAAAGGGGCAGGTTATGTGTCAGTGACCCTACGAGATTTATTGAAGGATATTAGATTAAGGGACGCATTCGAGGGGGGAGGGGCGTGGGAGACAGAGCACACATTTGTTAGGAGAGGGTATGCAGCGAGGTTAGATAGAGTGTATCTTTCTCACGGGGTTGTAGTGAGATCTTTCTCAACTGTTGAAGTAGCATGGTCGGATCATAGAGCAGTGTTGGTGGAGGTTGGGTGGGAGGCGCTTGCAGAAATATACAGGAGTTACTGGAAATTAAATATAAGTGCATTGAGTGATGATTAGGGGTTAGCGGGATTTTCTGTCCTATGGAAGGAGCTTAGTGAGGAGGCACAGGGAGTGGAAGACGTCGTACAATGCTGAGATTGTGTAGCCAAGGAAAGGATTAGAAAATATTATGTGGGAGTGGGCAAACATATAAATGATTTAAAATATGGACTTTCAAATTATTTAGAGGACAGGTTAAGGGGCTGTTATGGGAAGGGGGCTGTGGGGGGCATCTATCCTATGGATGAAATTGCCGAGGTCAAGGGGAGACTGTGGGAGTTACAAAATGAGAGGTTTCAAGCGGTAAGGGTGCATGCAGCGGTAGAGGAGGTGCTTTGGGGAGACAAGCCATTGGCGTGTGTGTTGCAACGTCAAAAATAAAGACAGCAGGTTACAGCTATTCCTAGGTTAGAGGTACATGAGATGGTGGGGGGTTATAGAATGGGTCAGGAGATAATAACTACGAAAGGAATGTGTGCGTATGCGGATAAATGGTATGAAGGGTATTGGACAAGTGGGAAGGTGGGGAATGTGGATTTAGAGAAGGTGTGTGAGTATGTGACATGTAATTTAGGGAATAGTGAGAGAAAGGCTTTAAGGGGGGGGGGTAATAACGGAAGAGGAAATAGAGTTGGCTTTAAGGGGAATGAGGAAGGGCAAAGCACTGGGAATAGACAGTCTCCCGGTTGAATTTTACCTCCAACATTGGGAGGTGATAAGGGGTTTCATATGTAGGTTATTTAATCAGATGAAGGAGAAGGGTGAGATGGGGGACAAGCAAGCAACAGCAGTTGTAGTGTTGATCCAGAAGGGTAAGGGGCACCACACCCTCAAGGAGTACCGTGTCATATCACTGTTATGTGCTGATTATAAGTTGTTTGCTAAAGTCTTGGGTAATCGGTTTAAATGTGTGGTAGGGAGAGTGGTTTCGAAATCGCAGTATGGTTTGCTTGGAAGGTCGATGATTGAGTGTCATGGAATACTGAGAAGTTTTGTGGAGTCAAAAGGGGGGGGGGAAGGAGGGCGGCGTTGTTGGCCTTAGACTGGCAGGGGGCCTATGACAGGGTGGAAAGGGGAGCATTGGGAGCTATACCTACGAGGCAGGGTTATGGAGAAGAAATAATTAATAGGGTAACCACGTTGTTCAATGGAGCTAAGATGAGGGTACAGATTAATGGATGCTTGAGGGAGGAGATTGTAATGGGTAGGGGACTTAGGCAGGGGTTTCCCATGTCACAAATGTTGTTTGCGTGCATTCAGGACCCCTTCTATAGAATGGTTGAACGTTGTGTATGTGACACTAGTGGAGGTGTGGGGGAGGTCGGGAAAGTGTGGCCTGGAATAATAGGATATGTAGACGATACAACAGTCCTGGTTCGAGAGGGGATGGCGTTGGGTGTTTTGGATGATGTTGGGCAACAGTTCGGAAATGCAACAGGGATGCAGGTAAATAGAGAGAAGTCAATGATCATGGGGTTGGGTGATTGGGTGGAAGGGGGGGGAGATGTAACGAAGTGAGGAAACAAGCGGTGTCTTTAAAAATTTGTGGTATCACCTATAAGGATGACTTGGACGCTGCTCGAGAGGAAAACTCGAATAGTTTTATGGAAAGGATTCAAGGGCATCTGGGTGCATTGCAACCTCATCATCTGACTCTCGTGAGTGTTATAAATGTATTATTGTATAGTAAGGTTTGGCACGTAGCAGCCGTGTTCCCATTAACAGGGACGGCGATCGTGGGAATTCTGAGACGAGTGTTTAACTTTTTGTGGGGTTCTAGGTGCGATTGGCTGAGGAGAGAGGTTGTAATGTTACCTGTGCGCCAGGGTGGGTTGAGGTTGATGGATCTGAGAAGGAGGATTAAATGTGTGTTTCTTAAATGGGAGCTTTTGCGTGAAAGTGTGAGTGGAGGGCAGCTGGGAAAAGTACATGATAGGTTGGGTAAGTTGTATGGTGGTGTGGAGTTGAGGGAATGTGAAACTGTTTTGAGGGCTTTGATGTTGGTTAGAGAACCCAGGAAAATTCTAGTAGGGGTTTTGTGTAGGCTGCTTGCAGAAAGGATTGTTGTACCAGTTGAGGGATTGTTCCCCATGTATGCATGGAAGAGTATTTGGTATAGGTTTAGCATATTGAAGTTAAAACCTAGGGTAAGGGAGGTAACGTATCGTTTTCTGCATGGCATACTACCGGCGGGGGAGGTACTAAGAACCAGAGGGGTAATTGTGGGCAGAAGGTGTGCATTCTGTGGGGAGGATGAGACGGCGTTCCATGCAGTATCCTTTTGTGAGGGACTGGAGGGTGTTAGGTATTGGTTAAGTAGGGTTGTTCAAGGGGTGGGGGGCCGCGGGGTGTCGGTTCTGCATGCACTAAGCCTAGATGTGGGAGGGCTCGATGAGAGTGTTATAAGAGCTTTGGATTATATAATAGTGGATTATATATATATATATTATATATATATATATATATTATATTATATATATATATAATATATATATTATATATAATATATATATATATATATATATTATATATATATATATTATATCGTGGGTGATGAGGGGGAGGGGGAATTGTGAGGTGCGGAGGCGGGTACTAGCGGTAACGGTTTATCGTACGATGTGTCGTAATAGAGAACTGTATGGGAGGAGGTGGGAGAAGGATTTTTCGGAAGGGTATAGAATGTTATTGTAAGGGTTTCTCATGAATCTACGACTTGGGCTGAGTGAGTAAGGGGGCGGTTGGGGATTATATACGAGAAGGGGGAATTCAGGGGACACAGCGGGGTCGCCTCCTGGGGAGGGGTGAGAGTGAGGTGTATGTGGGTATAGAAGGTGTAGATGTGTGGCATAAGTGTATATAGCATGCAAGTGGGCACAGAAAGTAAAGGTGATATCACGTAATTATGCAGTAACGAATGGAGAATTCTGTGTTTGATGTGTCAGGGTCGTCATGACCTTCTTCATGTATTAAGTGAGAATGGTGTCAAGATTATAGGTGTAAGACCTTGAAGAGCTTTTGGGCTTATGTAGAGTGTGAGTTTATAACCTTTATTGGGCATATTTCATGTGCGATAATCGTATCGCAATGAGAGGTTATTTAAATTATGTTGTTTGTGTTTAGTGTTGGGGGTTTTAGCGAGTGTACTGACTTTATTTTAGCATTATATAATGTGCTCATCCAGTTGATGAGAGATGGAACGATAATGACTTCCATAAATTTGTAATGCCTCGTTAAAATTTTGTAATGGGACAGTATGGTTTAGTCTCTTACTTTATATAATGTGCTCAGGCGGTGGAAGAGGCTGTATTAATATTTACTAATATTTATTAATATTTATTTAGTATAAGTGTGAGGCTTAGGATTTTCATTTTTTTTCAATGCTTAAAGAAGGATTGTAGTGGGGCACGTATGTATGTTTTTAGGTAATTCTTATTGTATAGGGGTTAATTTTGAGAAGTGCATGTATTTTATTTTTTTTTAACTGAGATTGTGATGTAGGTCATTCCTCTGATTATCTACTGTGAAGGTTGTGAACCTTTGTCATATGTCAGTCATAGTATGTTAACTATACAAATCTGAAAGGTTTATATAGTTTATATTTTATATAGTTTATATAGTTATATAGTTTATATTGTTTATATTATAGTAGTATGTTATATGGAAAAATTTGTGAGTGTACATGAGTAACTTGTTAGTGTATGTTGTGTAGGATTGTTAGTGTATGTTGTGTAGGATTGTTAGTGTATGTTGTGTAGGATTGTTAGTGTATGTTGGGGTAGGATTGTTAGTGTATGTTGTGTAGGATTGTTAGTGTATGTTGTGTAGGATTGTTAGTGTATGTTGTGTAGGATTGTTAGTGTATGTTGTGTAGGATTGTTAGTGTATGTTGTGTAGGATTGTTAGTGTATGTTTTGTAGGATTGTTAGTGTATGTTGTGTAGGATTGTAAGTGCATGTTGTGTAGGATTGTTAGTGTATGTTGTGTAGGGTTGTTAGTGTATGTTGTGTAGGATTGTTTAGTGTATGTTCTGTAGGATTGTTAGTGTATGTTGTGTAGGATTGTTAGTGTATGTTGTGTAGGATTGTTAGTGTATGTTGTGTAGGATTGTTAGTGCATGTTGTGTAGGATTGTTAGTGTATGTTGTGTAGGATTGTTAGTGTATGTTGTGTAGGATTGTAAGTGCATGTTGTGTAGGATTGTTAGTGTATGTTGTGTAGGATTGTTAGTGTATGTTGTGTAGGGTTGTTTAGTGTATGTTGTGTAGGATTGTTAGTGTATGTTGTGTAGGATTGTTAGTGTATGTTGTGTAGGATTGTTAGTGTATGTTGTGTTAGGATTGTTAGTGCATGTTGTGTAGGATTGTTAGTGTATGTTGTGTAGGATTGTTAGTGTATGTTGTGTAGGATTGTTAGTGTATGTTGTGTAGGATTGTTAGTGTATGTTGTGTAGGATTGTTAGTGTATGTTGTGTAGGATTGTTAGTGTATGTTGTGTAGGATTGTTAGTGTATGTTGTGTAGGATTGTTAGTGTATGTTGTGTAGGATTGTTAGTGTATGTTGTGTAGGATTGTTAGTGTATGTTGTGTAGATTGTTTAGTGTATGTTGTGTAGGATTGTTAGTGTATGTTGTGTAGGATTGTTAGTGTATGTTGTGTAGGATTGTAAGTGCATGTTGTGTAGGATTGTTAGTGTATGTTGTGTAGGATTGTTAGTGTATGTTGTGTAGGATTGTTAGTGTATGTTCTGTAGGATTGTTAGTGTATGTTGTGTAGGATTGTTAGTGTATGTTGTGTAGGATTGTTAGTGTATGTTGTGTAGGATTGTTAGTGCATGTTGTGTAGGATTGTTAGTGTATGTTGTGTAGGATTGTTAGTGTATGTTGTGTAGGATTGTAAGTGCATGTTGTGTAGGATTGTTAGTGTATGTTGTGTAGGATTGTTAGTGTATGTTGTGTAGGATTGTTAGTGTATGTTGTGTAGGATTGTTAGTGTAGTTTGTGTAGGATTGTTAGTGTATGTTGTGTAGGATTGTTAGTGTATGTTGTGTAGGATTGTTAGTGCATGTTGTGTAGGATTGTTAGTGTATGTTGTGTAGGATTGTTAGTGTATGTTGTGTAGGATTGTTAGTGTATGTTGTGTAGGATTGTTAGTGTATGTTGTGTAGATTGTTAGTGTATGTTGTGTAGGATTGTTAGTGTATGTTGTGTAGGATTGTTAGTGTATGTTGTGTAGATTGTTAGTGCATGTTGTGTAGGATTGTTAGTGTATGTTGTGTAGGATTGTTAGTGTATGTTGTGTAGGATTGTTAGTGCATGTTGTGTAGGATTGTTAGTGTATGTTGTGTAGGATTGTTAGTGTATGTTTTGTAGGATTGTTAGTGCATGTTGTGTAGGATTGTTAGTGTATGTTGTGTAGGATTGCTAGTGTATGTTGTGTAGGATTGTTTAGTGTATGTTGTGTAGGATTGTTAGTGTATGTTGTGTAGGATTGTTAGTGTATGTTGTGTAGGATTGTTAGTGCATGTTGTGTAGGATTGTTAGTGTGTGTTGTGTAGGATTGTTAGTGTATGTTGTGTAGGATTGTTAGTGTATGTTGTGTAGGATTGTTAGTGCATGTTGTGTAGGATTGTTAGTGCATGTTGTGTAGGACTGAGGATCCTACTGTACCCATTTTATATCTTTTTATTTAATAGTTAACTGTAAAGTTTTTAAATAAAATAAAAAAAAATAGTGGGAACCCGCCTTTGCATGTACTTAGCCTGAAACAATGTGTATATATATACATGACATGACAACGTTTATGACCTAAATCAAAAAGAATCATGTTATTTTTTGACAGTTAGTACATAGAAACTAACTTAAATCTTAGCATTACCAACTTTCATTTTATAAAATTTATTTATAATAAAAAACTAACAGAATACACTATGTACAAAAAATCAAAATTTGCCCCAAAAAATGGACCAACAATAACTTTTACACAAACCAAAACGTCGAAAACATCTTATGCTAAAAATAAAATTTATACAATGTTAGATTCAGTATTATGTCTAAATTATACACTTCACGCAAACTTATAGATGCATTATGCCTGTAATACTAAAGCCATTTAATCAAAATAAGAATGTGTAAATTAATGAAAATAAAAACCAAACCTCTTACTCCTTCCCAGCTGCTAAATTACATTATACACTCGGAAGAAAGGCAGTCAGTGAAAAATCAAACAGTAAAAACCTACCCCCCTTTTACCCCGTTTCACAATATTGTACATCATCTTACCATTGTTCATGTTGTTAACTACATCACAATAGTTATAAAAAAACCGACTGCTATTCTCACATCACAATGACATTAATACAAGAACACAGTATCGGCTCGTCACATACTATATAAGAGCAAACAGTGTCACAAAATTTAACGCACTGCACATTTTTAACTCTGCACGTACGCAGACAAAAAAAAATCCTCATGAAAATTATACTATCGTGTAACAAAAAAAAATCTAAAGAAAAGCACAAGCAAAAAACAAACTCGGGGAGATTTTTGATACATATTCTTGTACAACTGTCGTGACGTGTCAGCGTGCCTCGTTGTGCTCCCGGTTTTCTGGTGTTTTCACGGTCGCTCTTACGTGCTAGAACTTTAATTTGTGTCATCAATCCTATACGATACATCCCTCTAGCGCCTGGAACCAATCTTGGGCGGAAAACATTATATACTGAGTCAAAAAAGGAGAATTAGTGTGCACTGCGTAGCAGAGTTTACTGCCAGAGGGGAATCATAGGCCTATGTCCCGTGTGGAAAAAAATAATAATAATTGAACTTTTCATGTCAGAGGAAAGAAAGTCTCCCTGATATCATTGAGTATACATAGTGTATAGTGTATACTACAGTGGCTCCCTAGTATATTGATGATAAAGGCTAAAGTGTCATTTGAAAACAGGTGAATTTGTAAATGAAGGGATAAGCCTATAGAGGAAGGTGCCAGAAGTCGCCAGAAACTTACCACAGGTCAGCTGTTTTTAATAATCTTCCTGGCCTGCTAGTGTACTCGCATTTAATCTAGTGATACCAGTGAATAGCAGAATACAGTGTTGTAGTAGCAACTAACCAGTATTATAATGGTACTTAGTGGAGTGGAGTGACTTTCATTAGTTTCTTTTCTTGAAATACGAGACGTTACTGTGAATTTCATATAACCTGTAGTTACCAGCGGTCGCAATATACACAACGAGAAGCAATTATTACTACAGAAAAAGCGTCCTTCCTCCAAAATTTGCACCAGTCAACTATAGTGATAATATAGCATTTATTGCGGTGGAGACGAAAAAAAAAAAAAAAATAGAAAAGCCAGATACAGCGATTGATAAACAAGGAGGTGACCGTTCGTCATTGTAGGAGTGCCAGATATCACCGGCTCTTCAACACGCAAGTTATACTTTTGTATCAGTCAAATCACATATTACTCGGGTAGATAATTTCCAGTAGATCCTTCATGTGTTAGCTCAAATCACCGACCAGTATGTTTTAAATAAGTGACCCACTGATCAGAGCAGATCGACTGGTCCAAACCCTTGACTGGTCCGAACCCTTGACTGGTCCGAACCCTTGACTGGTCCGAACCCTTGACTGGTCCGAACCCGGGACTGGTTTCAAACAGTTTCGTTGGACAATAAAGCAGACTGTAAACGGATGGGGTTGTAGGCGCCCTATAAACACAAACATTAAAAATCAGGAACGTGACGGTAAGCTGTCCAATATACAAAAAGAGTTAGAAACAGAAATACAAATAGCTAGAGCTTCATTTAAGGTTATTAATATAATATTCAAGAGGTTGCTAGTAGAATTGCAGTAAATCAACCATTCAAATCATTATGAAGCTGTGTGTAGTCTGTGGTCAGTCAAACAAACGGGCCTCCACATGGATAAATTGTCATTTTTGTGGAAATTGGTGTCACGCCCCTTGTGCAGATATCCCAGAACTAGCTACAAGCAGTATTAAAACAGAGAAGTGTTTCTGGGTATGCCCAAATGAGGAAAATCTGTGGACTAAAATCACAAGGGTATTAAAAGAGGACAACATCAAAGCTGCTTTCATAGAAAACCTGGAAGCTTTCTACAACAGATGGGAACATAAAAAGTCTGGGCTGAATGGTACTGCCCTTGATACTGGCCATGTAGTCACAAACTGTAAGGCTGGAGGTGATGTCCTGGGAGACAGTAATAGTAAAGCTGGAGGTGCTGTCCTGGGAGACAGTAATGGTGAAGCTGGAGGTGCTGTCCTGGGAGACAGAAATGGTGAAGCTGGAGATACTGTCCTGGGAGACAGTAATGATGAAGCTGGAGATTTTGTCCAGGTAGTCGGGAATTATACGCAGGAAGGAATACATATAAATGACCACATAGGGGATAGGAGCCATAGTAGGGAAACAAGTGTAGTCATAGATAAGATAAAACCAATATTGCAAACTAGAAATACCGCAGGAAATAGCAAACAAGAGGACTCCAATAGCAATAGTGAGGATAAATTACCAAAAACAACTGGTGGGAGCTCCATTGTTGGTGCTAGGGAGGATAGAAGTAAGACAGGGAAACATGCACCAACAGGGAATACAGTCACAGAAACCCAAGGCAAGCGGAAACCAAGCCTCTGCACATACTATGCACTTGGTATCTGCTGGCATGGGAAATCTGGAAAAACAGATGGGACGTGCAACTATGACCACCCTAGAAAATGCCATGCCCATATGACAACAGGAAAATGCAAACTCCCTTCCTGTAAGCTTTTTCACCCTGAAATGTGTACCTCTTCAGTACAGGAAAGACTGTGCTATAACTTAAATTGCCAGGCATACCATCTAAAGGGGACAAAAAGATACAAAACATCCAGGCCATGGGAAAACCTGGGTAGCCACAGCCACTCAAGAGGGAGAGGTTTTTTAGTGCCAGGAAGGAAAAAAAACTGGCAGGAAATGGCAGAAATCGTACACCAAATCCAGTCATTCCTGGAGTGGAACCACAGTCGATGGCCTCCACTCCAAACCAACAGATACAGATACTAATGCCGGAAAAAAAATCCCCCCCCAGTACCAACAATACCACCAGTCCGATAACATTCTTCTTTGCAAATATACAGGGTCTAAAGCCAGCAACAAACAACAAAATACCTTTCATCCGTGGACTGCTTGCAGAGGCAAAGGCAATGTTCGCGGCTTTCACTGAGACCCACATAAAGGATCACTTGGACAATGAAATATGGATCCCAGGTTACAACCTATACAGATGTGACAGAGTGAACAGGCAAAAGGGGGGGTTGGCCTGTACATTGCAGAGTCACTTGTTTGCACAGAACTGCTTAATGCCTCAAATGACGTAGTGAAGTTTTAGCAGTAAAGGTCGAGAACCAAAACCTAGTCATTGTGGTAGTCTACAAGCCTCCGGATGCAACATCCCAGCAATTCCAGAACAGCTGTTAAAAATTGACCACTGTCTGGAAAATCTTCCAGCTCCTGCACCCAACATCTTGCTCCTGGGGGATTTCAACTTAAGGCACCTAAAATGGAGGAATATAGCAAATAATATTGTTGCAGTAATAACACCAGGAGGCAGCTCTGATGAAAACTCACACTCACACGAGCTTTTAAATCTCTGCACAAAATTCAATTTAAACCACAAATAATAGAGCCTACTAGACTGGAGAATACACTGGACCTCATATTCACTAACAATGATGATCTGATAAGAAATGTCACCATATCAAAAACAATATACTCAGATCACAACATAATTGAGGTTCAGACATGTATGCGAGGAGCCCCAGACCGACAAAATGAGACTAGTCACGAGGGAGCATTCACCAAATTCAACTTCAATAACAAAAACATAAAGTGGGACCAAGTAAACCAAGTCCTAACCGATATAAGCTGGAAGATATACTAAGCAACACAGACCCAAACTTATGCCTAGAACAGATTAACTCGGTGGCACTCGATGTATGCACAAGGCTTATTCCTCTAAGAAAAAGGAGGAGTAGATGTAAAATAGAAAGAGACAGGCGCTCCTTTACAGGCGACGGAAAAGAATAACAGAGCGGCTAAAAAGAGGTCAATATATCTGAAATGCGCAGGGAGACACTGGTCAGAGAAATAGCAAGCATCGAACTTAAGCTAAAAGAATCCTTTAGGAGTCAGGAATCGCGGGAAGAACTAAAAGCTATAAATGAAATCGAAAGAAACCCAAAGTATTTCTTCTCCTATCCCAAATCAAAATCGAGAACAACGCCCAGTATTGGGCCCCTACTTAAACAAGATGGGTCCTACACAGATGACAGCAAGGAAATGAGTGAGCTACTCAAGTCCCAATATAACTCAGTTTTTAGCAAGCCACTAACCAGACTGAGAGTCGAAGATCAAAATGAATTTTTTATGAGAGAGCCACAAAATTTGATTAACACAAGCCTATCCGATGTTATCCTGACGCCAAATGACTTCGAACAGGCGATAAATGGCATGCCCATGCACTCTGCCCCAGGGCCAGACTCATGGGAAATCTGTGTTCATCAAGAACTGCAAGAAGCCCCTATCACGAGCCTTTTCCATCCTATGGAGAGGGAGCATGGACACGGGGGTCGTCCCTCAGTTACTAAAAACAACAGACATAGCCCCACTCCACAAAAGGGGGCAGTAAAGCAACAGCAAAGAACTACAGACCAATAGCACTAACATCCCCATATCATAAAAATCTTTGAAAGGGTCCTAAGAAGCAAGATCACCACCCATCTAGAAACCCATCAGTTACACAACCCAGGGCAACATGGTTTAGAACAGGTCGCTCCTGTCTGTCTCAGCTACTGGATCACTACGACAAGGTCCTAAATGCACTAGAAGACAAAAAGAATGCAGATGTAATATATACAGACTTTGCAAAAGCCTTCGACAAGTGTGACCATGGCGTAATAGCGCACAAAATGCGCGCTAAAGGAATAACAGGAAAAGTCGGTCGATGGATCTATAATTTCCTCACTAACAGAACACAGAGAGTAGTCGTCAACAGAGTAAAGTCCGAGGCAGCTACGGTGAAAAGCTCTGTTCCACAAGGCACAGTACTAGCTCCCATCTTGTTCCTCATCCTCATATCCGACATAGACAAGGATGTCAGCCACAGCACCGTGTCTTCCTTTGCAGATGACACCCGAATCTGCATGACAGTGTCTTCCATTGCAGACACTGCAAGGCTCCAGGCGGACATCAACCAAATCTTTCAGTGGGCTGCAGAAACAATATGAAGTTCAACGATGAGAAATTTCAATTACTCAGATATGGTAAACATGAGGAAATTAAATCTTCATCAGAGTACAAAACAAATTCTGGCCACGAAATAGAGCGAAACACCAACGTCAAAGACCTGGGAGTGATTATGTCGAGGATCTCACCTTCAAGGACCATAACATTGTATCAATCGCATCTGCTAGAAAAATGACAGGATGGATAATGAGAACCTTAAAAACTAGGGAGGCCAAGCCCATGATGACACTCTTCAGGTCACTTGTTCTGTCTAGGCTGGAATATTGCTGCACTCAAACAGCACCTTTCAAGGCAGGTGAAATTGCCGACCTAGAAAATGTACAGAGAACTTTCACGGCGCGCATAACGGAGATAAAACACCTCAATTACTGGGAGCGCTTGAGGTTTCTAAACCTGTATTCCCTGGAACGCAGGAGGGGAGAGATACATGATTAAAATACACCTGGAAAATCCTAGAGGGACTAGTACCGAACTTGCACACGAAAATCATCTCACTACGAAAGCAAAAGACTTGGCAGACGATGCACCATCCCCCCAATGAAAAGCAGGGGTGTCACTAGCACGTTAAGAGACCATACAATAAGTGTCAGGGGCCCGAGACTGTTCAACTGCCTCCCAGCACACATAAGGGGGATTACCAACAGACCCCTGGCAGTCTTCAAGCTGGCACTGGACAAGCACCTAAAGTCATTCCTGATCAGCCGGGCTGTGGCTCGTACGTTGGTTTGCGTGCAGCCAGCAGCAACAGCCTGGTTGATCAGTCGCTGATCCACCAGGAGGCCTGGTCACAGACCGGGCCGCGGGGGCGTTGACCCCCGAAACTCTCTCCAGGTAAACTCCAGGTCCAGGTAAACAACTAAAAAACCAAAATGAAACCTGATATACATTACCATGACTTGACATCATATGATACTAGCTCAAAGGGCAACATATGTGTGATACCGTCACATCCTTCAAAATTCAACACCCTCCTGCCCCAGTCAGACCTTCTTCCCCTACCTGAGAAAAACCAAACATGATTTAGAACTACAAGAGTGCTCAATATAATTTGTTAACCCTAACACATACATGAAGCTTTCCAACAGTAAGCAAAATACATTACATAGGAATATGAAAACATAAAAAGAACTACCATGGTACTGCGATTCTTACACCTTAATAATGGTAAAGGCTATAAAAACAGCCTCTAGGCTTACGAAAAACACCCACATAAAGCAAATTACACAGCAAATACATGATATAAACATGTAAACAGTTTAGTTTCTAACACCGATATCACCAATATCAAATTGATTATAAAAATTTTCTCTAGTCACTTATATTAACCAGATTCGTTCACATTATAAAAAACCAACATCCGGGTCCAAGACACCTCAGAAAGCCCCCCCCTCTGCCATCCCCTGACACTATACCAGCCTCACTCTCCCTATTCATACTCACATCCTTACCTAAAGTCATTAAGTCAAAACCCCAGGCTATCAGCCGTATGTCTTCAGTTCACCCCCCCCCTCATACTTGAAGACTGTACACACACATACACCACTACCACACACACTTTCCACATTCCACTCTCCACGGGAAAACAATCCATTCCAGCTCTATCTTACACCCAACCTTAACATTTCACCTCCCCTCAGATTACGATAACCCAAAGGAAAACTATTTACCCACAACCTCCCATATTATAGCCTATTCCTGCAAACCGTTTGATACTCTCCACAAGTGCCCGCACCCTACACTCACCCCCACCTTCCTCATACCCCAAGACACATACAAAAAATCTGCCACCACATACATCACTGCCCTCTGAATGTCCTTGGATACCCCGCTCACATCAAAGTCGAAATGCTTCTCCTTTCCCCGCCACTATACCCAGGACCCTCGCTAACCATTTCCTTACAATCCCCAAGTTTTTGCAAAAATATACAGCATGAAACGCCGTCTCCTCCTCCCCACAATGTAAACAAGTGCCATCACCTACATACCCCATTCGATATAGCACTGACCTTGAAGCTAGAATTCCCATAAAGAACCTATATACCACATCACGAACCCTCGGCTTTAATCTAATCTTCCTAAAATCTTCCCAAATGCCCCTCCAATCATACATCGGATATGTAGCTACACCCTGTAGCACCCTACCCTGCCTATCTGCCCTCCCCAGCTTACTGACCCTTTTCTTGCATCTCGTATTGTCAACAAATTATGCACCATATCTTTACACACCAGTAACGCCTTCCCTTTCCACCATTTCCTCACATCCTCCATGACCTCTCCCACCCTGATACCCCTCTCCCCTCCCACCCTCAGGTACCGCTGCTTCACATATACTGCCTTCACTCGTGTGTCCAATGGTATAAGACCCAGCCCACCCTGCCTCATACCCATCATCACCATCTCCTTCCCTAGCCATGGCCTGCCATAACTCCACACATACCTCTAAACCACCCTCTTCAGCTTCTGAATATCACACTACCTCAGAGGATATACTTCTGCTACTCCCCACACTTTACTATACACAAGTGTGTTTACTACCACCACCCTCTGCTGCAATGTTATATCCCCGGCCCTCCACCCTTGCATCCTGCTGATCGCTCTACTCACAACATCCTTTGAGTTTATTTTCTGTGCCTCCCCAGCATCTGTCATGTACACAACCCCGCAGATCTTGATTCTATTCACTACATTCCACCCATACAGTTCCCCCAAATCCCTCCCACCTACTTCCAATAACTTTGACTTTGCCCCATTAATCCTCATCCCTGTCGCCCAACAAAAGATTTTGATTATACATCCCACATTCCCCAAACCTATTTCCCCTCCTACAAAACAGTGGTGCCATCCACATACCCCACAATTCCACATCTGCCAGGACCCTCCTCTCCCCTTTCCCACACTCCTTTATCTATAAGCCGATAAAAAGGGTTATAGATGCATGAAAAAAGGATTTGAGACAAGGGACAACCCTGTCACAAACCCTTCCCCAACTGCACCGGCAAACCTAACTTCCCATTAACCTGTACTCTGACCCTCACAGGCACATACAAAGTAGTTGCTCATCGCATAATCTCATCCCCAAAACCGTGTTTTTGTAAAATACTCCACAACATACATCTATCCACACAGTCATAAGCCTACTTCCAATCAATCCCCAAAATTTCTCCCCCTTGTCTACCCTCCACAAAATCCCTAAATTCTCCCATGCCCCTCACGCATACTTCGACCTGGGATCCCACACTGTCCTCTATGTAGAACATGGTCAAACACCTTTTTCATGTGATTACCTAAAACCTTCGCGAAAATTTTATAATCAACCCACATGAGGGAGATCGCCCTATAGGCACCCAGGGTTCCCCCCCTCCTTTGTAATCCAAAACAACTACCCCTGTGCTCTTTGATTCCCCCAAGGCTTCCCTGTCCTTCATACCATTAAGCAACGAGACCAGATATTCCTTCAGACAATCCCAATGTGTAATATAAAAATCGTTAGGAATTCCATCAATCCCCGGTGCCCTTCCCCTGCTCAAACTCATTACCACCTCCCCCACCTCCTCCTCGCTGATTCTACCCTCTATCATCTCTATCTCCTCCTTCCTTAAAATACCCCGAATTCCTTCCCCTATAATCTCTCCCTCCCTCCACCTTCTCCCTGCTTAAAATTTTCCCTAAACCAATAATCCGCATAATTACACATTCCATCGGTAGTTGTAAGTTCCTGCCCCACCCTATAGCCCCCACTCCGTGATTCACCTTTAATCCCATGATTGTAGTTTTCTGCTGCCTTTCCCTAAATCTCCTCAAGATGCATCCTGACGGTTTGTCTCCCCATAGGACTGCCTCTAATCCTTCCCTTACACATAACGCATCAAAACGAGAGTTTCGTATATCCCTCAATCTTCCCATTAAAACCTCTATTTCCCCATATCTAGCCTCTCCGCACCCTTCATAAAAATCATTGAGCTGCCCCTCAAAATATTTTTGTAAACCAAACCTCCACCGTGCCTCATCCTGTCCTCTATGCTGATAATACTCCTTAATCTGCAATTTAGCATACTTCTTCCACCATTCCAATACATCCTCCTCTTTGTTGCATGCCTCCCAGAGCTGCCACCACCATTCTCTAAAATCCAACCAGTCCCCCTCCGCCTGCAGTAACCTCACATTCAGTTTCCAATAACCCACATACCTACGAACCATCCCATCCCATGCCACCTCTGCCAAAACGGCTCGATGGTCCGAAAAACCAAAATCTATGGTCATTACACAGTCTACTGTAATCTCTCGAGTTATATATATACGGTCCAACCTAGCTGCGTAACCTCTCCTCATAAACGTGTGCTCCACTCTCCACCCATCTCCCCTGACTATGTCAAAAAAACCTGCATCCCTCAACGAATCCCTCAACACCCCAAGCACACACCCTGCCCCTCTTGGCTCCACATCCTTATTTCTGATTACACAGTTCCAATCCCCTCCTACTATGGAAACCATGGGTAAACCCCGCAAGTAGAAAAGCAAAACCTCTCTTACAAAAGTCACCTTTACCATTATATTGCTATCAGCCGGCATATATATCCCTAGAAAACACACTCTAATCTCCCCCCATAGCCCCTCCACCCTCACCACCCTCCCCTTCCCCCCTCTTCCCACATGAGCACTTGAAATGGGCTGGATTCCCTCACTGCCACTGCCACCCCACCCTTTAATTTCCCTGAACTGCCTGCATACATCCTAAAACCTTTCAGCCTCAAATCTCTACCACACTTAAAATTGTGTTCTTGAATAAAACACACATCAATATTAAAACGCCTCAAGACATCCTCCAACCATACACGTTTAAACTGAGCCCTAAGGCCATTCACATTTATCGTTAGACACTTAAAGATTCAGAAAGGGGGGCTTTCCTCTATGTTTCTGTGGCCTGTCCATTACACTTTTTGCTGTGCCTGTTTTTTCCCGTGAACTCTTGCCCGCCTGGACCCCCTCCCTCTCCTGTGCACTACGCTGCCCCTTCTTAGTCACTCCCGCCAACTCTTCTTTCCAGTACACTGAGCTGGAGTTATACACTCGTCATCCGACGATCCTCCAGCTCTTTTTCTTGAAGTACTCTCAAGCTCAATATCAGTATGGTTACTCCCCCTGTGCACCTCAGCCTCCACTTGCAGCACCTGCAACATGCCAGACTCTGACTCCTGAGGCCCCGGGACCCATTCACTCAGGTCCTCCTTAACCTTCAAAATTCTCCCATCTACAGGAGGGATCTCCTCCGCTGGCTCGTCCAGGAAAGACTTGATTATCTCCTGCAAAGGTTCAGGTAAAACCTGTAGGTCACCGGCCTCCCCCACCCCTACAGGCTGCTGTTCACCACCAGGGTCTGCCTGTGTGGGAACGTCCAAAGCTACTGTTAGCGTCACACAAAGTTCTCCTGCTTCCTCCACTTTGTCTGCCCAATTACCCTTACCTACTGCACTCACAACCTCAGGTAAAGATGCCACCTGAGACTCTGTGACAACTGCCAGGTCCAAAGACCTCGGGACTGCTGTCCTACTGCCCGGCTGCCATGTGGTCATATGCGGCACACAGGTGACACGTCTTGCATTGTCCCGCATAGGTCACAAACACCTGTGTCCTGAAATCCTCCAGGACAACATATGATGGAATAGGTCGTCTCAAAGTCATCTTTATGGTGTAGGATCCTGCAAGCAGCCCTGCATAGATTCCATCCGTCCATCGACCCAAAGTCGCAGCATGCACTTCACCATATCGTTGAAAAGCCTCTCTAATATCAACTTCATCCACTTCAAAATGGACATTTCGTACCCTCACCCAGGTGTAGTATTTTGAGGCATCCCTCAGGTGTACCTCCAGTCCAGATGAAACGAAGATGGACTTCTCCTGGTATCTAGTCACCGTCCTTTCATAAGCCTCTACGTTGCAGAACTTTATGAAGATTCCTGAAGAGCCATTAAGCACTATTCCATGTAGTTCATCGTTGTCAATGTTGAACGTGTCCCTTATGATCGTTGGCAATAAAACAAAGGCGTGTGTAACCCAGTAGATTGTGTGTAACCCAGTAGATTGTGTGTAACCCAGTAGATTGTGTGTAACCTAGTAGATTGTGTGTAACCCAGTAGATTGAATACTGGAACCATTACTTATAGTTCATGTTTGTTTCTTTTTATACATGTACTTGTTTATGTACAATTCTGAATGAAGGATTAATAATATATAAATAATAAGGTGGAAAATAAATGCATATTGTAGGTTTGGTGCTTCTTTGTTTATAATAATAATAATAATGTATATTGCAATGTAGTCTTGTGTAATCTTGCTTAACATAAGTGCTTCGGATATAATGCATAGGAGATAAGGGACAGTTTGTGTCAGCACAAAGTTAAACGTCTGTGTGTATTTTGACAATGAAATTTATAATTCTGTGTAAGAACTGATACTGTGTTCTTTTATTTAATGTACTGTATTGTTTTAAATAAAATTAAAAAAAATCCATTTACAATAATTGTCACAATCTTGAAATTACTGTAATAGTGGTGGTTTTCCCCTCCGCCTTGGTAGGTGTCCCACGACACCTGACTGGTGGATAGTTCCTCGTTTGGCACTCTGCCTGACCAAACCCCCAACCTCCCCACTGTCCTTTAAACTGCTCATCTCCTTCCCCTTCCCCCCACTCTCCGTGTGGCTCATCTCTTTTTTCCACGACTTTTTCCCCGACCTCTGCCCTGGAGTTAGGGCATCGTCCATCTCCGATGTTCCAGCCGTTCGCTTGCGAGAACCTCCTTCACCACACACTTCCTCATCTTCCATCCCCTCCCTGTGCACCTCTGCCACAACTGTGAGCACCTTTCCATTAGTTCACAAGGTCTCCCCAGGCACTAAAGCATCGTGTGATGTCTCCAACGTGCGGCCACTCACAACTTCCTCCAGAGTGCCCTCCACCTCACTTACAAAGGAGTTTTAAACCTCCTCCAGCAATTCATCTTGTTGCACTGCACACCCGTCATCTACCTTCCTCTTCGACGCTTGTACAGGTTCCGTACCAATGGATAACGTGACACATGTGTCCATTTCCTTATCTGCCTTGTCGACCTCACTGGTTCCAACCTCGCACAAAAAAATACCGCATGAAAGACAGTGTCAATGTCCCCACACACACAACACTCACCACCCTCCTGCACACGCCTATTTGCCAACACTTCTCCAGATGGCAATATATTGTGGAGAAATTTAAACATAACCTCCCATACCACTGCCTTCACTCCCAACCCTTTTAAATGGCCCCATATATCACTCCACGCATACATCGGATATATACCTTCCACTTAAGCAACCACCTCCCTACCACCCACCTGAGCCAGTCGTCCTATCTAGACCCTGCGTGGATCCCGTGCATAAATTAATAACCTCAACATTCCCTCACACATCTGGACATCTGTACCCCTCATCCAACACTCCAAATCCCTTCGAACCCATGCCAAACATGTGCCTGCAACCCTACCCTCCCTCCAATAACTGTGTTTAACATAACATGCCCAACATCCTTTGATGCAACGCCATTTACCCCAGCCCTCCCCAGCATGCCGGAAGACACAACATCTCTCGATAACCAGTCACATCCCAAACCCCAAATATATCGATATACAAGCTTCAACAGATGCTTCTCATCGCACGTATTCAAGGGATATATACCTACCACATACCACAGCTTACCATACAAAAGCACATTCACCACAATAGTACGCTGATGTAACGTCAGACCTCCTGTACGCAATCATGCCCATCTACCCAGAACCCTATCCACAGCTTCTCTCGAATTCACCTCCCTCGCCTCCTGAAGATTTCCCATATGAGCAACCCCACACACCTTAATTTGACACACCAGGGGCCAGCCTTCTTCCTGTCCTAGAGCCCCACCCACGCCATCCCCCACCCTCATAAGCATAGACTTTTCCCTATTAACCATCATCTCTGTTGCCCTTCCGAAACGCTCCACCAATTCACCCACCTTTCGTAAATCCTTTTGGGCCTTCTAAATAGAAAATGTGGTATCGTCAACATAACCCACGATCCCTGGTTCCACAGCCAATTCGTCCCCCCTTCATCCTCGCACAGCCCTATAGAACGGATCCTGAATCAACGCAAAGAGAAGCTGTGACAAAAAGGGCACCCTTGCCTCAAGCCCCTTTTCCTCCTAATAGTTTTCCTAGCCTACCATTACCTGCACCCGTACCATGGCCTGTTCATACAACACCTTTGCCCAACTGACGATTCCCTCCCAAAAACCCCTTTCCACTGCATTAACTTCCACAGCACCTCACGCCTCCACACGTCATATGCCGCATGCCAATCCAATTTCTAATACCCCACCTTTATTTGCCCCCCCCCACTTTCGTCTATAACCTACGTATGATCCCTTGCCCCCCATACATTGATCGCCCAGGCACACCATACTGATCCTCATCCAAAACTTTGTCAAGAACTCGTTTCATCCTATTCCCTAACATTTTAGCAAAGATCTTGTAATCACCACACATTAAAGATATCGATCGATAATCGTGTACATAATCACAAGACTTCTTTTTTGGAACCCTGGCCACCACACCCGTACTTTGCTGTTCCCCAATCTACACTTTGGTTTTCATAGCATTAAATAAAACCACTAAAAACTCACGCAAGCATTCCCAGTTTTCCTTATAAAAATCACAAGGAATACCATCAATCCCCAGCGATTTTCCCACACTCATACCCTCCACTGCCATTCTAATCTCCTCCTCGCTTATAGGTCCACTCAGATTCATCCGATCCTTATGCTCTAGATTACAACATACCCATTCACTCATTTCCCCTAGCACCTCATCCTTAACCCCCACTCTTTTGCCATGCATCTCATACCATGCATCTACGTAGCAACCCATACCCTCTGTTGACATGAGCACCTGCCCCCTCCATTTGCTCCTGGACACTCAAGCTCATTATTTCCATCGCCCTGCGACATTTTCCCTGCTCTCTCAAGACATATGCTGAAGGACAGTCGCCCTATAAAACCTCATCGATTCCTCACGCAATTCGTGCTGCATCAAATTCACAACTTTGAATGTCCCTAATCAGTTGTTTTAAACCCTCAATCTCAACCACCGGATACTCACCCCCCCATATAGCATTCCTGCAGTTGACCTTCAAGGTAATGTAAAACACCATATTGATAACTCCGCTCTTCCTTTCCCAGCTTCTGATAAAAATCATTCACCTTCCCCTTACCGACCGTGTCCCACCACTCAAAGATGTCTACCCCCCCCCCCCAACCATCCACCAAGCATCTACCCCAAGCACTCTCAAAAGATTCCCTCCTATCCCCTTTGCAAAATAACCCAACATTCAACTTCCAATAACCCCTGAAATGCTTTGGCAATCCCTCCCAATCCAAGTCTACCATAACCCCTCTATGATCAGAGAAGCTCACATTCAATGCACAAATGCTGCTTACCTTCACCCCTTCGAGAAACATAGATTCGATCCAGCCTCGCCACATAATCACGCCTAATGAACGCATGCATGACCCCACCCACCTCCTCTCCTCCCAACGTCCACTACATTCACACCTCGCAACAGATCCCTTAAATACCCAGACAAAAAAAACCTTCCTGTAGGTTCTACGTCCTTACTGTGAACAATACAGTTCCAATCACCTCCTAGAATCGTTACGACTGGCAGCGATCTTAAATAGTAAACAAGGACATCCCTAAAGAACCTATTTTTGATGCCCACGTCTCCTTCTGCTGGCCCGTACACCCCTATGAAACCCACTTGAACCCCACCCCATGCGCCATCCACCTAAACCACCCGTCCCTCCTCCATCACCTCACATCTTTGTAGAGAAAACTGGCTAGCTTCTTTAATTAACAATGCCACACCACCTTTCAATTGTGCAGAACAACCCATGTACACATCGTATAATTGTGTTCTTGCAGGAACATAACGTCAGGTACATATCTCTTTAAAAATACCTCCAGACTCTTACATTTATCTACTGACTTCAACCCGTTAATATTTAATGGTGAAGGATTTAATGGTGGGTTGCCTTTAGACACCTTAATACTCTTAGATCCTAGACGAGCACCCCGGTTCTCTCCCACACCCCCATGCCTTCCCCTTTCACATGCTCAACACTCTTTGTTCCACCTGTTCCCCTACGGGGCACATAGTACCATGCTTTTTTCCCAGACCTTTTCCCAGGAGTCAAAACATAATCACTATCGGTTATCACAGCAGCTCTCTTGTGAGAGCTACGATCTGCAACTATGTCCTCCTCTAGACTGGTATCCCTGTGGACGTCCACTACTACAACCTGTTCTGCTTCCACACCACACTCGACCTGCATGCTGGGGCCTCCTGCCCTTGCCTCTACACCCTCGTTTTCCAGCCCATCATGGGTCATTGCAGACCTCGAAACATCCAGCAATTCATGCAGAGCCTCCTGAAAGGATGCCTCCATCACATCCTAAGCAATTGCAAAATCCTCCTCGCCCGTCGCCGGCACCATGCCTACGTCCTCTCCAACTCCAGGTAGGGTCACACATGTAGAAAACAACTCTGTCTCCATCTCTACCTCCTCACTCAGTGTCTCCAGTGCCAGAGACATATGTTTGCTGCTTCGTTGTGTCATCAGTCCTTGCATCATCCGTTGACCTACCTCGCCGCATAGGACATTGTGCCGCGATGTGGTCATATGCCCCACATAGTCGACACGTACACCCCTGACCCGTGTACGTAATGAAGACTTGAGTACAGAAGTCCTCCATCACCACGTACGATGGTATAGGATGCTTTAGGGACATTTTAAAGGAAAAAGACCCTTCCGGCATGCCAACAAGTGGTCCATCACGCCAACGTCCCAATGGCGCCAAATGTATCGTACCATAACGCCCAAAAACGTTCCTTAAATCACTCTCATCAGCTTCAAAAGGAACATTATGCACCTTGATCCAAGTGAAAAACTGATACATCATAGAGGCGGACATTAATTAACACCAGGGTTAACCAGCTTAACCACATCCTGGTACCTGGCCACCATATTTTCATAGGTGCTGCTCTGCCAGAATCTGACGAAAAGCCTTGAACTACCATTCAATGACACGCCATAGAGCTCCTCATTTGCAATGCCATAAGTGTCTCTTAATATCGCTGTCAGCAAAAGATGGGTGTTCTAACTATTGAGCGATCCCTTCACAAGTTCAAGACAAACAGTGTTGACACGTCTACGTCCTCCTTCCGCCATTGTGAAAGTACTGAGGAAAACTGCACAGAAAACCAGCTGATTCAGGAGCGACTGCGCAGCATGTCCACACGGCCCGAGATTGATGAGGACAATGATAGGTGCCTGTCGTGCGACCACACTTGCCTCCGACACGGCTGTGCCTTGCTGTTGAGTTACCGGCGATGACATGTGTTCCCTCCATTCTGCCTTTTTGTGGCATTGAGCCACCATGTGATCAAAAGACCCACACAATCTGCAAGTCTTCCTCTGTCCTGCATAATACATGAAGATCTGGGTTCTGAAGTCGTCCAATTGTACATACGAAGGAATCGGCTGCTGTAAAGTCATCTTCAGTGTAAAAGAACCTTCAGGCAACCCCACATATGGCCCATCTTTCCACACTCCCAATTCCGCTGCGTGGATCTTTCCATAATTTCGGAAAACCGTCATCATATCATGCTCATTTGCTTCAAACGGCACATTCCTCACTTTGACCCACGTCACTTAGCTTGAAACATCATGAAGGCATACCTCCACTGCAGCGTTCACGGCCATCCTCTTCTCATGATATTCATTAACGATGCTGGAGTAGTAACCTGCATTCTTAAACTTGATGAAAATTCTAGTAACTCCATTGAGCGCTACGCCATACAATTCCTCATTCAGTATGCCATATACTTCAC
Organism: Cherax quadricarinatus; assembly: GCF_026875155.1. Lineage (NCBI taxonomy): Eukaryota > Metazoa > Arthropoda > Malacostraca > Decapoda > Parastacidae > Cherax > Cherax quadricarinatus. Next base: position 1,129,078 of record NC_069483.1, read on the forward strand.
CGATGATCGTTGGAAGTAACACATGCATAGTTGAACAGGTAAGCGTACCTCGAACCAATTCAACACAGACTGTATTCACATGGCGACCATGTCTATCCGCCATTTTGATTGCTCAAAAACAGGAAAACTGTGCAGAAAACCAGCTGATTGAGGCGCGTCCTCACTCCCCGAGAGCGATGAGGACAATGTGTCTATAATTATATGAGAATTGTATGTGTAATGTTCTTTTAAATAAAATAAAATAAAAAATATATTATTATTGGGTACGGTATTAATCATAAAAGGTACTCTCAAGCAAGGTTGTACTCAATAAGATGTCATTCGTTAGGTATTATTATTGTATTATATTATATTGCATTATATTATTATTGTATTATAATAGGTTAGGTATTATAAATGTGTAACCACTACTGTAGGGGCCGAATGGTGGTTCCAGAATTGACGCCAAACGTCGCCTTCTGACAAAGCTGAAGTCGGACTATGGAGTAGTTGGGCAAGTCAGTCAGCTCCTAGGTCTGACTCCGTACGGATCCTCAACCCAGAGCTCTTAGCTCATTCTAGAACTTTAAACCAAGTCCATTGTCTTGCCTTGGCCATTAGTTTCCTAAGTCTGGTAATTCATTTCACTTATGAAAGATAACTATTTTGTCACCCCAGACCTTTCTAAAAGCGATGAATGGATGGATTAGTGGATTATCAATTCCTTCTTTAACTATGCATTGAAATTTTTGTATCATACTCTGTTAATAAGATTCACGAAAGAGTAATGACACGATTGCAAACAAACCACACAACACCACGGGCAGGGATAGAACCTGCGATCAGTCTCAAAACTCCAGACCGTCGTGTTACCCACTGGACCAGCTAGCCACAATAAGATTCGTCCTTCTAGGTATATTTCTACACAAAAGGAAGGTTAGCATAGAAACCTTTGTCTAAAAATGCACTTTTTACAGGCGAATATCCAGCTAGCGTGAGTCATAACAGCTTTGAGGGGACTTGAGCTAGAGTTCGCCACGGCCACCCTAGCTGGAGATTCGTCTGTAAGAACGTGCATTTGTCGTCACAGTGGTGTCAATGCTAACCTTCCTATTACCTGGAGTTTACCTGGAGAGAGTTCCGGGGGTCAACGCCCCCGCGGCCCGGTCTGTGACCAGGCCTCCTGGTGGATCAGAGCCTGATCAACCAGGCTGTTGCTGCTGGCTGCACGCAAACCAACGAACGAGCCACAGCCCGGCTGGTCAGGAACCGACTTTAGGTGCTTGTCCAGTGCCAGCTTGAAGACTGCGAGGGGTCTGTTGATAATCCCCCTTATGTATGCTGGGAAGCAGTTGAACAGTCTCGGGCCCCTGACACTTATTGTATGGTCTCTTAACGTGCTAGTGACACCCCTGCTTTTCATTGGGGGGATGTTGCATCGTCTGCCAAGTCTTTTGCTTTCGTAGTGAGTGATTTTCGTGTGCAAGTTCGGTACTAGTCCCTCTAGGATTTTCCAGGTGTATATAATCATGTATCTCTCCCGCCTGCATTCCAGGGAATACAGGTTCAGGAACCTCAAGCACTCCCAGTAATTGAGGTGTTTTATCTCCGTTATGCGTGCCGTGAAGGTTCTCTGTACATTTTCTAGGTCAGCAATTCCTATGGTGTAGAAATATACCTAGTTGGACGAATCTTATTGTAAATAACCCGCACATAAAAGAGAGAAGCTTACGACGACGTTTCGGTCCGACTTGGACCACCATAGTATCTAATCTCGCCAATATAATCCCACATACCAATGCCCATGCTGGGGACTACCTAGATGGGAATTCCCCAAATTCCTTCTATCTTGCACCAACTGAGCCCACGGAAGTCACCGAGATTATAAAGTCACTTAAAAATAACTCAGGGAATCTGTCTCATATCCCACCATTACTGTACAAGTGAGCGGCCCATGTCCTTTCACATGCTATTTCATTACTTTTTAGCAAGTCAATAGAAACTAGCACCTTCCCGAAACTACTCAAGATGGCAAGGGTTACACCAATACATAAAGGTGGTGACCCTACAGACTTAAACAACTATAGACCAATATCAAACTTATCATTGCTATCCAAAATCTTTGAGAGACTCGTGCACAGGAGACTATATTCATATATAACTGCACAAAACATACTCAACCCCAGCCAATTTGGATTCAGGAAAAATAAAAGCACTAATGATGCAATCATAAAAATGCTAGATCTGCTTTACACAGCATTGGAAAATAAGGAATATCCACTAGGAATTTTTATTGACCTAAGAAAAGCTTTTGACACAGTAGACCACGACATCCTACTCCACAAACTTGACCATTATGGTATAAGAGGCCATGCGCTTGCTTATTTCAAATCTTACCTTACTAATAGGTATCAGTATGTCACCATTAAAGACTCAGCATCAACAACACGGCCACTTGATACTAGAGTTCCGCAGGGAAGTGTGCTTGGTCCCCTGCTCTTCCTCATATACATCAATGATCTTCCAAACGTATCCCAACACCTGAAACCCATTCTCTTTGCTGACGACACGACTTATATCATCTTTCACCTTAATCTTGCCACCCTCAACACCATTGTTAACGAGGAGCTGCTCAAAATATCGACTTGGATGACAGCCAATAAACTTATGCTTAACACTGACAAAACCTACTATATTATGTTTCATAGCAGAACAGGAGATGCACAAATTAACATTAAGATCGACAACACTCTAATTACCAGACATAATGAGGGCAAATTCCTAGGCCTATACCTTGAAAACAACCTGAATTTTAGCACCCATATCCAACACATAACCAAAAAAGTATCCAAAACGGTTGGGATCCTCTCTAAGATATGATACTACGTGCTGCAAAATGCCCTTCTCACACTATACCACTCACTTATTTATCCATACCTCACCTATGCTATTTGTGCTTGGGGATCAACTGCAGCAACACACCTAAAGCCGATAATAACCCAACAAAAAGCTGCAGTAAGAATAATCGCCAAATCCCATCCCTGGCAACACACCCCCCCACTCTTCATAGATCTAAACTTACTCCCTGTTCAGTACATCCACACTTACTGCTGTGCAATCTACATCTACAGGACCCTTTGTCGGGCAAGGGGCCCTAAAATTAGAAATTCGAACTGAACTCCCTATGGTGGATAGAGTAACTCAATACAAAGCCAATGAGCCTATATAAATGGATTTCTGATGGTTAGTTTTCGAGCAATTGCTAATCTCCAAAGTCTGAAAATTTTCCCACTTGCCCGACAAAGGGAGTAAGAATCTGAATGTTGCAAACTTGCAATTGTTAATAAAACACCCAATAACTATTTTTTAAATTTATTATACAAACAGACAATATCAAAAACATAAATGAAGCTTGTATCAAAACAGTTTCTATGTATTAGAAAAATATAAAAATGAAACAAATAGCAGCATGGACATATTGCAAAGGGATAAAACTTTTAAGTCCCATATTCCTGAGATTCATGAGGAAACCAATTATTTTTACATTGCTAATTGTGGTTTAAAG
>NC_069483.1:1133121-1152149 GCF_026875155.1 Cherax quadricarinatus
AATATCCGGAATTACTTCAGCACATTTTAACATTTATGCCAAGTTTTTTAAAAAACAATTTTTAAAAGGAAAACCTCACCACATACCATTAAAACCTTAATCCCCCCCCCCCAAAAGGGTACTTTTTATAAGTCGACATTGTGTTTGGGAAGTAAAAAGGTCCCCCCCCCCTCACAATACCCAAAACATGACTATATAAGAGCGCGGAAACTATTTGTTTAAAGAAACAATTATAAAAACTTTACTAGCATAAAAGGAAAATATACTCCTCAAACGGGTGAAATCCCCCCAAAATTCTTCTCCCTATTCCCTATACCAGTATTAAAAATAATATAACCCCGCTACTTGAATTTGTTCCCTGTAAAAAAGTCATCTAAAATTGTGTATTTACACAAAATCAATATACATTTTTTATTCCCCTTACATAACTCTTACATGTGCTTTAAACATTAAAAGAAAAGGGAAAACAACAGCGTTTACTTAAATATATAACACTACCCTAACATACGTGTAACGACTGTCTTTTAATTTAAAAAGGGCCCGTTTGAAACTTTATTGTTAGGCCTTTGTGCCAAAATACAATCCGCATAATACAAAACTGTACCACTTTACTTTTTACAGTTTTTTTAAAACTTAAAAATTCAGAATCAAAAATTGTTCTTACGAATGCACCCTACAAAAAGGGAAAAACCCGGAACTTTGTATCAAAGCTTTTTCGTCAGCTATGGTACTTTTTTCCATGTAGTATGTGCTTTTTAAAACTCTTTGAAGGCCTCTCACAATAAAAACAGTATTCTCCAACACAAAAACTTTAAGATTCTCCCTTTCATTCCCCTTGTATACACAAGGGTTAGTGCCCCAATACTTAGTAATGTCTATCCAAATTTCAAAACTAAAGGGAACATTTGTGTAAAAACCCCCACACCACACTATACTCGGAAAAGTTAAATGATCAGTGAAAAACCCAGTCACACCTTTAAAACCCCACCCACAATCTCGCCAAGAAACTAGCCCGTCGTACCTTTTTAATTTAAATCCCGTAAATTTTAAATTAAAACCCCGGTTTCCCCTCGTAAAACTGTTTTTTTTTTCCCCCCCCCCCATAAAGACCCCTATTCGCACTTAGTTCTTAAATGGTGGCCCCTAACACCTTTATTCTTTCATCCCAAACCCCCTCCCTCATACCCCAAGACGTTAAAAAAAATCATGACCACATACGAAACCCGCATTCACCCCCATTGATCATCCCCCCTTTCAAAATTACCCCCTAAACTGAAACCCCCTTCCCCCACTAACCAAATACCTACCTAACCATCCCCTTACGTTCAAAATAATTAAAAAAATACCCCGCATGAAAAATAGTTCGGAACATCCCCGCTTTGACCCCCCACCTCCTTTTTCCCCTTTTAAATAAAAACCCCAGACGGCAGGATTCCATGTGAAACTAAAAAATTACCCCCCTTCACCTGGTTTAAACGAATTGCCGTAAAAATTTCCGATATTTCCCCCACCCTACATGGGGTATGCCCCCCCAAATGCCGCCCCACAGACCCACCCCCCACCCCCTTAAGAACCTAATTTAAGGGGTTGGATCCCTCACCTCATTAAAACCTCAACATGGGCCCCACCCAAACATTTAAATCCCCTTACCCCCCCCCATATCGTTGCATATCCATACGCAGTTTTTCTAGCCCCCTCTCCTCACCCCACCTCCTCAAAACCCGCGTTTTAGTACACACTCATCTACGCTTTTCTAAAGTTAAGCCCCCGTCCCCCTGGCTAACGGGGGAAAGCATCACCCCCCCTCTACTTAGCCCTCCAAAACCCATCCCCCTATAAATCGGAAATCCCCTGTTGAAAAAGTTGACTTCGCCGCCCAGTGGGTTATTTCCACCAGTGCCATCTTACTATACAACAGGACGTTCGTCACAATGACCCTTTATGAACGTTAGCGCGCCGGCTAAACCCCCAATTTTTCAAAACCCCCTCCAGGTGGCATCGAAATTTACCTCTTGTGCGCTCTAATTCTTAGCGTACACTATCCCACAAATAATAGTGATCCCCAACTCCCCCCGCCCTACAGCCCACTTATTTACGTTATTCCCTGGGTCCATTACTTAGACTTTGCACTTAATTTTTCCCCCGTAGCTCCCCAAAAAACCATCTACCACCTTTCTACCTTGTGTAAATCCTTTCACCCCTCACCAATCAGTTGTGTCACCCCCAAAAACCCCAAAAACCCCGGGCCCGCCCCTTGTTCTTTTTAAACCCTCCACTTGCGTACTCCCCCAAACTCCCCTTAAAAGGGATTGGGACACGCAAACAATATTTGCGATAGAGGTCAACCCTGTCGAAACCCCCCCTTTCCCCATCTGAAGTTAACCCTAGCCTTCCATTAACCTGTACTTCATAGATGCCCCCTTGATAAAATTTTTCCCCAAAGATAATTTTTCCCTTTCCCCAAACCCCTCCCAACGCATGAACCCCCATAACGTCCCTTCCCCTATCGTAAGAGTCGCCAAACCCCAATGCAACACCCCCCCACCCCCCAACCCCCCCCTCTTTTTATAAAATTTAAGAACTCTCCCCTTTAACTTGTCCCCCCGGTACCCCATATTGCCCTCTGCAATTACGTTACTTATCCCCTTTTTTATTTATTCCCTAATATGGCAAAAAATTAAAAATTGCCAAATAAGCGTTTTTTGTCGGTAATCCTCTCCCGTAGTTGTCCCCCTTTTGGACTAATCCCACGACACAGCTTTGGCTCCCCATTTCCCCATCATTTTCATTCATTGAAAAACCCTACAAAAAACCCTTTATACCCCCAAATCCTAACGAAAATATTAGGAACCATCTACACTTGGGCTTCCCTAAACTTGCACCAGACAAAGCGTGCGAAAACTACTTTCCGTGATCGGACCCTTTTAATGTTACCCATTATACTTTTAATTCAATTGCAGAAAACCCCCCATTTCCCTTTTAAAATCTTCGAATACCCCCGTTTTGGCATATGACCTAAACCCTGCTTGATAAACACCCTACCTTGTCTCACAATACCTGCCCCCCTCTATACCTTCCATCCTCATGAACAGTTAATCCCATCATCTCCCTCGCCACTCTTCTCTTTCGCTGTCTCCCCAAACCCCCATGCCCGGGGAAAGGGTGTCCCCCCATAACACCCCTTTCCCCCCCACCAAAACTCGGCGCCATCAAATCTTTTATTTTGGAAATCCGTACGTCCTTTTTCCCTCAATATCGTCCACGGGATAACTAGCACTCCCCCCCCGGTAGCAAGCTTCAAAAATGCCCCCCAAGATAAGATTGGTACCCCAATTCAAAATGTTTTTTCCCACCCACGAATAAAAAATTCTTTTAAAACGAGATTTTGCCACAGGTCCACCAATAACAGTGAATTTCCCCCGGGGCCCCACCACCCCAAATCCCCCCCACAATTGAAAAAATGACTGCGAACTTTTTTCTGCAACAACTTTCATTCAAAATTTCAAAACCCCCTTCACTTTTGGAACCCCTCCCAACCTATATCCGCCCCAAAAACCCCTGCGATGAAAAAACTAGTCCTTACCTCAACTATGTATACGATGTCCTGGGCAGTATAACGATCGGTGCCGCATACCCCCGCTTAATAAAAGTGGCTACCACCTCACCTCCCCCAAATTGTAATCCCTACCCCCGGTAACAATTCTCCCAATATCCCCAAAAAAATGCCCCGCCCCTGGTTCAAATCCTTACTCCCTTATCACAGTTCAGTCACCCCTATCACAGCAACCCTGGCAATCCACGAAAATTTAATTACTAGAACGCCCCTCACGAATTTATTCTTTATTCACTTCTCCCTTAGGGGCCCAAATACACACACCCCAAAAACGTCTCTGTCCCCTGCCCCCAAAAACCCTTTCCACACAAATTCACCCTCCCTCTCCCCCCCCACTATGCCTGAAAACCCAATGGGTAGTTTCTTTCACCAAAATGGCCCACCCCCTTTCAATTAAACGCATGCTCAAATACACTTTACCCACCCAAACCTTTTCAAACAAAAAACCCGGTTTTAAAATTGTTTTTTCCTGAAAGAACACAACGTCAACTCATGAGCACCATATTTTCCCTTAAAACCACTCCAATTTTCTTGAGCCCTTTAAAAGCCATTGTGTTCAATGTCAGGCATTTTTAAAACCGACAAAGGGGTTTTCCCCCTTTGACACTCCCGATTATCATTTGACGTTTATGGCCCCCTTTTTTTTTCCCCTTCCCCTTTCCTTTCTGGCCCCCCTTCCCCAAACCCCTCCCCCTGGGCCCCAACCTAAACCCCTTTCCAAAATGGCTTCCCCTTTTTTTCTTCCCCAGGTCGTTGGGGCGGGCCCGTAACCCCGGCCCGTCGGAATCGGGAAGCACGCTGGCGCTTTGCGGTCGTCCCCTCGACCTGCATCAAGTCACCCAGCTCGTCCATGTGAACCTCCCCCTCCACGTTTCCCCAAGGGGCCCCTTACGACACACTTCGGGCCCGGGCTGGATCACCACGCCCTCCTAAACTACAGACCATGATCCGGGGTCTGTCCCAACATCCTGAAAGGACTTCATTACCCAAAATTTTTCCTCAAACGCCCGGAATATCTTTCTTTTCGCTTTTCGTCCCAAATTCCTTCCGCGTTGACCCCCATCCAGCATTGAAACAAGTCCAGGGAAGTGATGTCGCCCCCCCGGGGTACCCCCTTGCCATCCCCCTTTTTCTTGGGCCCTTTCCCTCAACCTCCTCACTCCATTAAAACTTGCTGAGGCAAAACCCGGGAAAAACAGTTGATCTTGTCCCCCTTCCCCTTTTCCCTCCACATTCGTCGTTGCTGCTGGTCCTTATCCCCAAATTGTCTTCTTTACATTGTGCAGCCAGGTGATCTTTACGACCCGCACAAATGACAAGTGTTCATTCCCAGCGTATTTACAAAAACGGGTTTCCTGAAACTTCCATCACCACGTACGAGGGGAATTGGATGTCTGGGGGGTTTCATCTTGACAGAGAATGCCCCCTCGGTTTCCCCCCTATACGGGAAACGGGCCCAACCTTTCCCTGCAGTGATCTTTGTATTGTGCCAAAAATTTCCACAAAATTTGAAACCGGAGGTCAGGCTTCCCCCTCGAACGGCACTTTCCCTGTTTTAAACCCCATGTGTAATAGCTGGACACTCATGCACCCCTCCCCCGTCTGCATGTTTAAACTGGTATGGCCCCCTCTTAAAAAATTATTCCCACGGGCCTCATACACAGTCCCCGAACAAAATTTTTTTAAAAAAAAACCCCTTTTTACCTTTTCAGAAAAAGTCCAAAAATTTCTCCTCAGGGGGTATTCTGTGGTTTTCTTGATGATTGCAGGCAAAAATTTTCCATTGAGGGCCCCGTTCCCAGCTCCATGGTTAAATTCAATGCAGACAGTATTTCCCCGCCCCGGCGAGCCTGCGCCATGTTGGTGAAAAATACTGAAACCAGCCCAATCCGGGGGGCAGCAGCAGCAAAACTCCTCTCCCTAAAGGGAAATTTTGGGGAGACGAATGTAAATTCTGGATTATGATTTTTCCTAATAAAGGAAAGGAAAGAAATTTAAAAAAATAGCGGGTTTCTCGGGCCCGGCAATGAGCAGTGATTTAGGTTCCCAAACCCTTCTAGGAAAATCTTTATTTACTTTTTTTTTGGGGGGGTTTTTTTTTAAAAATGTACAAGTTTGGAGAATCTCGTAAGTGTCTGCTAATGCTGCGGGTTTCCGAAAACCCGAGGTAGTATGATCGTTTCAGTTCTTGAAATTTTCCCGCAGCATACAGTTTTTTAAAACTCTTCTTGTAGAAACCCCCTGAAAAAGGGCTTTTTTGTAGTTGTTAAAACTTGGCAGCCCAAACACCACCTCTCAAATGCAACTTTTTTCTCCGGCAAATTTTCACAAGTTTGATTTTGTTTTCTTTTGAAGTACAAAAGGGCGGTTGTAACTTACAGGCAAAAGTTATGTCTTTTAAAATAGTTTGTTTGGGCCCAGCGTCTTTAATTTAATGAAATTGGCAAATGGTAAGCAGCGTAAAATTTTGAAGCCTTCCTGTAAAAGCTGTGTGAAACAAGGTACCCAGTGTTTTCGTGGCCAGTTCTTTAAGCACGTGCCTTTTTTCCCCAAAAACATAAAAATTAGGTGTCTAAGCCACCTTCAAAAATTTAGGAACCATTGATCCCAGTTTTGCACATTAAAGGGGTTTCCTGTGATCTATCGGTTGTTGTTTTCCCCAGACGAACATTTTCCTTTGGAAATCTTTTCTTTAAATTTTTTCCTCTGTCCCTCTATTTGTGCAGCCCGGAAACATTTGGGAGGTGTTAAAACCCTTCAAATGTTCCTGAGAGATAGGACCAGTGGGTAAAAAAAACATAAGAACAAAGGGAAACATGCGTCCCCCCTACGGGCCCATGCGGGGCCGGCCCCAAGCTCCTACCGGTTTAAAAGCCAATGCCCCCAATAGTCGGTGGGTTCACTTAAATTTTAAGGGAGGAACACGGAAAACCCGCCCTGGTAGCACAAGTTATCGGGCCCCAACCCCACACCCACCCCACCCACTATTTTATTTACCCAAACCCTTTTTTTAAAAGGTCCCAAAATTTTTGGGGCCCTTATAACGTTTTTGGGAGTTTTTTCCCACTCACCCCAAAACTCTATTACCAAAAGTACTTTCCTTTTTTCCCCTGAATCTGAATTTTTCCAATTTAAAAAACCAAATTGCTGCGGGCCTGTCTAGGCTAAAAAATTTTCGACATTTTTACATCCCCTTTATTTTTTCCCGGTCTTCCATTTTTTACCCCTCTTTTCATTTTCCCCCCAAAATTTTTACGTCTTTTAGGAGTTGCAGTTTCGGGGCCCTTTTTTAGTCAACCCCTAATGGGGAAAGGGTTTTTGATACAGGGAAATAAAACTTTGTACCCTTTCCTTTGTACATTTTCCGAGAATTTATATCCATTCTGTAATCGGTGACCAAAACTGTGAAAGCATAATCTAAATGAGGCCTAACCAAGGATGTATAGATTTGAAGAACAACCTGAGGACCCCTATTATTTATGCTTTTGATATGAAGCCAAGGATTTTTTTGCTTTATTGTGAACACTTTTGCATTTTGTCTTGGTTTCGTTTAAATGCTAACCAGAACTCCTAAATCTTTTTGCAATCCGAAATTTAATTAAGATCTACTTTTGGTTTTATGTGGCATGGTTATTGTCCTGTCCAACATTTAAAACTTTCCCATTTGTCTATATTGAAATTGCCTCTTTCCCCGAAAATGCTTTAAATTTCTATTCAAATTTCTGGAGTGCTCGAATGTCCTTTTCAGAATAAAATTCAAACGGCCTATTTGGTGTTTTGGCAAATTTGGGCCGATGTCGCTTTTTAAATGCCTCATCTATGTCTTTATTGTAGATTTGTACAGCGGGGGGCCCCCAACACTGACCCTGGGGAACACCGCTCGTGCCCCTTTCCCCAATTTTTTTTTCTCCCCATTTATCCCAAAACTCTCTGCTCCCCTATTTTTTTCAACCATGCCTAATCCGGGGAAAAAATTTCCCCCCTATTCCTGTGCTTTAATTTTCCCCCAATTGTTCTGTTTGGGGGGGAACCCTGTCAAAAAGCCTTAAAGGAAGTCCATTTACAAATATCATATTCATTTACCATGATTACCCCCTCAAATCCTTAGTGAAAAAAATTTAAAAATTTTCGTTAAGGCAGGAACCCCCCTTTGAAAAACCCCATCTGAGTTCGTTGATTTTTTTTATGTTTTTCCAAGGTGGCTCAAAATGCCTCGGAATTTTTTGATTCCAAAAATTTTTTCCCCAACTATGGAGGTTAGGCTTTTTGGGGTCTATATTTTCAAAGGGAAAAAGGGGACCTGTACCTGTTTTTGAAAATAGGTTTCCCCATTTGCTTTTTCCCATTTTTATTGGCCCACCCCCAGTTTGTGGTTTATGTTGAAATAAATTACCCAAAAGGTGTGCAAAAGTTTCCTCTTTACATTCCTTTAGAAAACCCCTTTCATAAAAATTTATCAGGGCCTGGGGATTTGTTTGGTTTTAATTTATTTTTATTTGGGCCCAATGACCATGTCACTTGTGACCCCAATCGTGCAAGTTTTTTATCGTCCTGTTTACAAAATTTATCATTTCTGGGAAAATGTGGTTTTCCCCCTGTTTTAAAAACTGAGAGGGAAATATTTGTTTTAAAAAATTTTACCCCTTTCCTTAAACATGTAAATGAGCGACCCGAGGAAATTTTTGGGGTGGGCCCATCTTGTCCCCGATCTTGCTTTGTTACCTGAAAAATCCTTTTTTGGGGTTTGCTTCGGTTTTTTGCAACCCTTTTAACCCATCTTTTTTTGCTTTTCTAATTCCCCTTTTTTTTTTCTCTCTTTAACTGAAAATTTCGGTTTTTAATTGCCCTCTTTTCTTTTGATTTGCCTTTTTTAAGGGCCCCTCTTTTGAACCCGTCGTATTTTTAAATTTTTTTTCTCCCTTTTGGTCCCGTTTTTTTTTGATTGATTTCCCCATTTGGACTTTAAATTTTAAATGAGCAGCCCAGAATATGCCCTGGAAAACATATTTGGCAAACCCCTAACCCCCTACCTGACCCCCTTTTTTTAGGGCTTTCAGTTCAGCCCACCTAAGAATTTTCAGTCCTTTGAAACCCGCCAAGCGAAAGTCAGGGGCGGAGAAATTGATTGCCATTTTTAGGGGGGAAATTTTCCTGATATATTAAAACCCGAGTGATTTTGTTTATCACTTTTCCCCAAACCATTTATTAACCTCAAGATTATTAATTAGTGTTTTCCCCACTGGCAAGAAACCCAAATCAAGGAGGGTTTTTTTCCCCCGTTGGTCTGCAAAACTTTTTTTAAAAAACAATCCGGATCGTATCAAGAAAGTAACCCGACTCTAAATTTTCCCGCAAATTGCTAGAGTCAATTTGTCTATAGTTGAAATCTCCCATTTGCCAACATTTTCGGAGGTAGATGCCCTTTCGGAAATTTTTGTCCCTAGAAGTTTACGGGACTCCCTTTTCAAGTTTTTGGGGGCCCCGTAAATCCACCCAAAAATTTGTTTTTTTGGCCCTCGAGAAGCTGTAAACCCAAAAGATTTTAGTGGCTGGGCGCTTCTAATTTAATTTTTCTTTTAAAACAACAAATTTTTAATTTTTCTCTGACATACATCCCCTATCCACCCCTTTCCTGTTGACCTGTCAGTGTGGAATAATTTATAGCTTGTATTTGAACCCTTAAGGGGGGGGCCCTCTTTCTATCTTTAATTGAAACCAAGGTCTCTGTTATAGCAATTTTTAATTTTATGGTTTCTGCACTTGCAATTAAAATTTAGCTCATTTCTTTTTTTTACATCCCGCATTGTATAGTAAACCTTTTTTGGGAGTAGTCCCCTTTCTGCCCCCTTTCTGTCCCCCCTTTGGTTTTTTGACTGATTTATTGTCTTTATTTTAAACTTCATGCAGGGAAAGCCTTTTTTTATATTTACTGTTTCCAACCCAAGTGTTGCAACCTGTTGTTTTCCCCACACACCCATTCCTCTATTTCCCTTTGTTTAAATCTTTGGGATTTTACCAATGGCCTTTAAAACGGTCTGCAAGTGCTACCACCCAGCCCCCGAGAGATGTACCCCATTCCCCTTTCATACATATCAGGGTTTTCCCTTAAAAATTGTTCCCGTTGTCAATGAATTTGGGGGTTGCAAGTTCCTTGCAGTTTCTGGGCTAGCCAGCAATTTAAACCCAATTTTTTTTTTCCCCAGAAACCCTTCATTTCCTTTCTCCCTTTAGGCAAGATGCTAAAATTTTGATTTGGGGTCCCCCCCCTTAGACTTAATGAAATCTATAGTGCCCGTACTTATCTAGAGCTCTTTCTTTTTAACCTTCCCAAAATCATTTCCCAAAATGAGACGAAAAATGGGCTTGTTCCCTTACCTGAATGATATTATCCCGTGTTTACATTGGCCCCCAAAAACCAGCTCCAGGGAAACCCCACTCTATCTTCTCTTCTTTTCTATTACAAAAAAACACGGTAATTTTCTTAGCTGAGGTCACCAACAAAAAGGGAAGGATTACCCCCATTAGCAGGGGGGTAGACCCTTACCATCACTGGCCCCTGAAAATACATTCATCCTGGAAAAAAACAAAGAAGCGATTTCCTCCCTTTAGATCTTCACTCTTAACTTTCCTTACTTGATGCGCCCCCCAAATTTCTGTGAACCACTCGCCCCTTGTAGCAGGTGCTTTGGGTGCACCTCACCGTGGTTGCCGTTGTAACCTTTCCCCCAATACCGCCTCTCACAGCGAGAGACAGGGGTGAACCCCAGCTAAAAGCCTCATTCCCCCCAACTCCAGCCACCTACACTCTCTCCCCGAACCCCTTGAGGTGGGGCCTTCAGGGCCCCCTAATTTTTCCTGGGAAGCAAAACCCCCCCCTTCAACCCTTTCCCAAATTCCCTTTTTTAAAAAATGCAGAAAACAAAACCTGCTTTGTATCCGTCACGCTAATCCCCGAAGAGTCAGGGGTCTGTTGGGCCTCACGTGACGACTGAACCCCTGACCCCCTGGAAAGACTGACCCCTGGGGGGTAAGGAAATTAAAAATGTCTTTTTGGACTGTCCTTAGGGGCGGACACCCTTTCCAAGGGGTCTCTGGGGGTCCCATATTGGGTTTGGATAAGTAGTTTCAGGTGTAGCTTTCACTTTTACTAGTATTAGGGTGAGTCATTTTCCCAAACCGCTTTACTCTGTACTGTTGTTTTTCAGTGAGGGGGGAAGGCGTGGGGGCGGGGGTTTTCTAGGTCAGGGCCTTTGCGTAATTGCTCTTTCTTCATCAAATGTTTTTCTTCCTAAATTTTGGAAATAGGCTTTCTGAATCTAATCTTTAAACAGACACTCTGTTTTTAGCAGGAAACAAATATCTTTAATTAAAGCTCTGGGGCAGTTTTGCGGTGTAAATTCCCGTTTTAGTCCAACCGAGATATTTGGCTACTCGCCAACACGTCTGAAGTTTTAATGTACTTAACTCAGACAAAGTCAGAGTATCAATTAACTGTTTCACTTTGGCATACATCACGAAAATAAGTGTACTACGAGAGAGTGATTATGGGAAACTATAATCCTTATAGGAATTTTAGTGTTGGTGGTCTTAGAGCTAGAACTCATAAACAGTATTTCCATCTCCTTGGATCAAGAGACTCAGTCAGGTACATACATCCACCTGGTATATTGTACAAGACCAAACTCAAAGTCTTCAGATTAGGAAAGTACTCAAAGCGTTTGACCATCAAGTTACTAGTATGTTAAACTGGACAATTTCTCCAACACCTTGGATCAAGAGCCTCCCGGACAGGCCCCCATTTGTTACAAAAAATGCGATTCTAAAAGCTTAGAGATCTCCAGTGAATACTAGAAAGGACTGCCCTTCTAGCATCCAGCCTGTTACTGGGTTTTCGTAACAAGTAGTCAGTATCCTTGTCCAATTATCCATTAGAATTCAGTATGATTCAATAGTGCTTCAGGATTACAACTGGTAGGCTACTAACTAGAGAAATTAAAATTTAATAAATTTATTAAGTCTAGAGGTATATTATGTAATTAAATCAAATTAATCACAGTAATCAAAATAATATCAACAAAATAAGAATAATCACTTCTCTCGTTTACAGTATTATTGTGCTGAAAGCACATATCACATTATCATTCTTAACTACTGTCTGGTACATTAACATTTAATAAGATATTACAAATATGTACAAGTAATTTTGTGTGTATGTGTGTAAGTGCTCTAAGTAGTTCGCTATGTCTCACAACTCGACTAGACTTAAACAAGTGACTGACAAAGTCCTCAAATAAACTAACTTCTTGACCAACTGGCAATCAGAACAGTCTGCTTGAGCAATAAAAAGAATGCTAAGCCCAATAGCAATATAACAAGCAACTGCAACACAGAATCAGGAGCAAGGAGATAATATAACGACACTAAGTAGGGACCATCAGCAGATCCTCCACAAAAGTCACACATCTGCCATACTACTGAATCTAAGTTCAGCATAAGAAAATCCCCAACTGTGACAGTACGCAGATACCAGTACAATTTAGGTCAGAAGCTACAGCTCAGGACCTGAGTTACTCAAGAGTGTCTATGAGACACACAACCTCAGTACAATGTCGAAAATCACTAAGTCTATACAATGTTCTGTGAACAGAGTTCTACAGAACTTACAAGAATAATGAGACAGACAATCTGTCCAACCACCAAGAGAGTCTAGACCAGACTGAATACTTCAGACGAGGTGAGGACACCCCCCCCTCGATCACGTGACAGCTCCGTGGGTCGCTGCCCAGCAAGAAGCCGGCAGAATAACGAGCAAAGAGCGATAATTACAGTAGTTAGACAATCAAGACTTGAACTGAGCACATAATATGTAACATCCTACCTAACAACATAACTACGTCAAATAATATTATAAAGTAATATATTCATTATTTAGCTATTATCACAAATATAAGCAATATAAAATTATATGAAAAGATAATAATTATATATATATATATATAATAATCATTGCAACCCATTCAGGGGTTGCAACACCAGGCTTATGTGTTGCCATCTGAGCGTGTAAAAGAAGGAGTGGGTGTGTTGATCAGGGAGACGAGCCCGTTTGTACTGCACAGGAAAGAGGGGGGAGGGGGGAGAGTATTATGTGTGGAAGGATGGTGGATGGGAGAGAGAGTGGTGTTTGTATGTGTGTATGCCCCAGCAGAAAGTGAAGTGAAAGTAAAGACAGATTTTGTACGGGAGGAACTTCTACTTCCTACGCACGTTACTGTGGCGATTGTGGGGGGGGATTGGAATTGTGTAGCTAAGATTGCAGACGTGGAACCCAGAGGAGCGGGATATTTTTCTTCAGTCTTAGGGGGCCTATTTAGAGATCTTCAGGTATGTGATGCTTTTGTGGGAGGTCTGTGGGAGGTGGAACATACTTTTATTAGGTGGGGATGCGCGGCTCGTTTGGACAGGATATATTTATCTCAGAGGGTTTTGGTAGAGTCTTTTAAAACTATTGAGATGGTGTCTTCCAATCATAGGGTGGTAATAGTGGAGGTGGGGTGGGAAGCTTTGGCTTGTAGGCAGGGAAGCTATTGGAAACTGAATACGATGGTTTTGGGGGATGGGGAGGGAGTGGAAAGTTTTGCAGAATTTTGGGAACAGCTCTGTGTGGAGGGAAGGACTGAGGAGGATGTGTTGGGATGGTGGGATAGTGTGGCTAAGGTAAGAATACGTCAATTTTATGTGAGGGAGGGCAAATGCATTAATCAGTTGTGGTATGCATTGTCAAATTATTTAGAATCTAGATTACAAGATTGTTATGCGGGGGAGGAGGGGGCGGTGGCGGTGGTTTACCCCATGGAGGAAATACAAATGTTGAAGGACAGGATAAGAGATTTGCAAGAAGAGGGTTTTACAGTGGTACGGGTACAAGCGAGGTTGGACGAAGTACTCTGGGGCGACAAGCCATCGGCTTGCGTGCTGCGAGGATTGAAGGTACGACAACAAACGACTACAATAACGGGATTGCAAGTCATTTCTTTGGTGGGGGGATTTAGAGAGAGTCAGGGGATGAGTGCATATGCAGATAGATGGTTTGAGGAGTACGGGAAAAGTAGTGGGGTGGATGGCGAGGTTCTTGGGCAGGTATGTGAGTATGCCGTGCAAACTGGGGAGGAGTGATCGGGAGGCACTGGGTGGGGTCATTGAGGAGGAGGAAATATGGAGAGCCCTTATGGACATGAGGAAGGGAAAGGTGCCTGGGATAGATGGTTTACCAAGCGAATTTTATGTACAACCCTGGGATCTGCTAAGGGGTTTCCTAGTAAGGTTAATGAAAGACGGAGGTAAGATGGGAGAATCGCAGGCAACGGCGGTGGTGGTGTTGGTCCCGAAGGGTAAAAAGCAGAGTACCCTTCGGGATTACTGAGCCATTTCGTTGCTTTGTGCTGATTATAAGCTGTTCGTGAAAATTCTTGGGAATAGGCTTAAATGTGTTGTGGAGAGGGTGGTGTTTGAGTCTCAGTTTGGGTTGCCGGGTAGGTCAATGGCCGAAGGCCACGGGATCATAAAGGGGTTCCTGGAGGACATGGAAGGGGGAAGAGGGGCGTTGTTGGCATTGGATTAGCAAGGGGCTTATGACAGGGTGGAAAGAGGGGCTTAGCGAGATATTCTCCTCAGACAGGGGTTTGGCGAAGAAATAGTGGGGTGGGTGGATACGTTGTACTCAGGAGCGAAGGTAAGGGTGCAAATCAATGGGTGTGTGGGGGAGGGAGTCAACATAAGAACATAAGAACATAAGAACGATGGAACACTGCAGAAGGCCTACTGGCCCATGCGAGGCAGGTCCAAGTCTCCTACCGGCTTAAGCCAATGCACCCAACCTAGTCAGGTCAGGTCACATTGACTTAAGGGAGGACCACATTGACATGGAGCGGGGTCTTCGGCAGGGTTGTCCAATATCACAACTATTGTTTGCATGTGTTCAGGATCCTTTTTATAGGATGGTGGAGGATCGTCTAAGGAATGGGGGGGGGGTAGATGGTGTGCAGAAGCCTTGGCCTGGCTTGGTGGGCTACGTTGACGATACAACTATTCTGGTGTGTGAGGAGACACGGTTAGGAGTTTTGGGGGAAGATGAACACATGTTTGGGAGAGCTACTGGGATGAAGGTAAATCTGGAGAAGTCAATGATAATGGAGCTGGGAGAGTGGGCAGGGAGATTAGAATGGGCATGTGATGTCGTGCAGCATCAGAGTGGGAGTCTGAAAATCTGTGGTGTCATATATGAGGCTGACCTGAGTGCTGCAAGGGTCAACAATTCAAATAGGATGGTGGAACAGGTGCAGCGACGTTTGGGAATGCTGCAACCTCACCATTTGACCCTTAGGCAACGAGCAATTGTCATCAATGTATTACTATACAGTAAAGTCTGGTTTGTTTCGGCAGTGTGGCCGTTAACAGGAACGGCACGGCGATCATGAGTGCGTGTTCAGGGGTTCAGGGTGCAACTGCTTGCGAAGGGAGGTAGTGACATTGCCGGTATGTAAGGGAGTGTTGGGTTTGTTGGACTTGAGAAAGCGCATGAAATGTGTGTTCATTAAGAAGGAAGTGATGCGTGCAGGTGGATGGAGGGGGGGGGGGAGCTAGATAAGGTACATGATCACCTACTGAAATGGTATGGGGAGCGGAAATGAAGGAATGTGAAAAAGTGTTACGTGCTTTAGTGTTAGCCAGAGAACCGGGAAAAGTAAAAGTGGGAACTTTGTGTAAATTGTTAGAGGGACATGTAATGGCGCCGGTTGAAGGTATTTACCCCATGTATGCATGGGATGTAATATGGCAAAGATTTAGTAAATTAAGGATACGACCTAGGGCCCGTGAGGTTATGTATCGTTTCCTACATGGTATTTTGCCAACGGGAGCGATGCTCCCAGATAGGAGGGTCATCGAGGGTAGGGGTGTAGCAGATGCAGTGGGGAAGAGACTGAGTATCATGTTGTCTATTTTTGTGAAGGTTTGGAGTGCATCAGGGTATGGATGAGTAAGGTAGTGGCTAGGGTGGGGGGTCATGGTGTGTCGGTATTGCGAGCGTTGAGTCTTGATATAAGTGGGGTGGATGAGGGTGTGGCAAGGGGTTTAGCATATATTATCGTGGACTACATATATGTATTGTGGGGTATGAAGGGAAAGGAGGGTGGGGAAATGCTGAGAAGGATTTTGGCGGCGACATTTTATCGAACTTTGTGTCGCAATAGAGACATATATGAAAAAAGGTGGGATGAGTTTTTTTTTTGAAGGTTATAGAGGACTAACAATGGGAATTTATTGGCGCTATAACGGGTTTTTAACTGCCTGGGTGAGTATGCTGGTAAAAGGGGGGGAGTCAGGGGTACTCAACGGGCTGACCTCCTTGGGTGTGAAGTGATGGGTGGATGAGTGTGACTGGAGGTACACGTGTGGAACTGGATGTGATGGTGTGAAAAATCTGTTTTGTTTAGTTCCCTTGTTGGGGAAGGTATAAATGATAGTTTAAATATATAACATTTATAAATATATAACATATAAAATATATAACATGAATATTTTCTTTGGTAGCGAATTATGTCCCGCTTGTACTGGTCTTGCAAGTGAATTTTAACTTTTCTTGAGAGGGTATTCCTTTCACTATGTTCCTCGAAACATTGAGTTTTTTTTTTTGCAATTTTTGTAACGTGTTCCTGCATCACTTTTGAAGTAATTACCTATTATGTAATCATGAGTGAATATCGATTAGTAACCTAAATTAATATTCATTGTATATTTATTTGCATGTATTACTAGTTAGGCACGTGCCAGAAGGCACAGCGAAAGTATAGTCTAGTGGAATGTGTGTTAAGTTTTGATATGTTTGTATGTGGCGTGTTAGATGTTATAAGGAGTTTGATATGGTGTTATCTTACTAAAATCAAGATGAACCATTTGGATAATCTTATTCATGTCCTAGTCTTAGATTCTTTTAAAATATTTACATATCCTAGTATTTTACCGATAATGTAGCATGTGGTGTATTTTCTTGCATTTTAAGCGTGAACTTCACGTTATGCAATGTTGTTATAAAAGCTTGATTTTCATGGCTGTTACATTAATATTGATATTATATATTGTCGGTGTATACTCTTCTACTTATAAAGGTGTATGGGTGTATAGGAATGTAATGTTCATATCTGTTTTAGTCTATAATTTTATGTTTTTGTGTTTTGTTGTTCATGCACCACCAACTTTTGGTAAATAGAGAACTTTGTCCTTGGAGGCAAAGAGGGGAATGTATGAGAGTATAGTTTTACCAACGCTCTTATATGGGTGGGAAGCATGGGTGATGAATGTTGCAACGAGGAGAAGGCTGGAGGCAGTGGAGATGTCATGTCTGAGGGCAATGTGTGGTGTGAATATAATGCAGAGAATTCGTAGTTTGGAAGTTAGGAGGAGGTGCGGGATTACCAAAACTGTTGTCCAGAGGGCTGAGGAAGGGTTGTTGAGGTGGTTCGGACATGTAGAGAGAATGGAGTGAAACAGAGTGACTTCAAGAGTGTATCAGTCTGTAGTGGAAGGAAGGCGGGGTAGGGGTCGGCCTAGGAAAGGTTGGAGGGAGGGGGTAAAGGAGGTTTTGTGTGCGAGGGGCTTGGACTTCCAGCAGGCATGCGTGAGCGTGTTTGATAGGAGTGAATGGAGACAAAAGGTTTTTAATACTTGACGTGCTGTTGGAGTGTGAGCAAAGTAACAATTATGAAGGGGTTCAGGGAAACCGGCAGGCCGGACTTGAGTCCTGGAGATGGGAAGTACAGTGCCTGCACTCTGAAGGAGGGGTGTTAATGTTGCAGTTTAAAAACTGTAGTGTAAAGCACCCTTCTGACAAGACAGTGATGGAGTGAATGATGGTGAAAGTTTTTCTTTTTCGGGCCACCCTGCCTTGGTGGGAATCGGCCAGTGTGATAATAATAATAAAAAAAATATCATTAAGTTTTTGATGAGGTCAGGGTATGATCCTAAATTTTAGGATAATTAATGGTATGTTTCTTAGAGCGGTGAATGTAAATAATTTAAGGGGGGGGGGGGCGGAGAAGTGTCAGCTGTGTGTCTGCACTGGCAAAACTAATTATTGTAAATGGAGGGGTTTGTAGGATATGTTGTGGGTTGTGTATCTGGTTGTAATAAGGCCATTATCTATAGTGTTTATTTTCTGTACTGGAATTGTGTAATAGATGTTATTGTTAATATCCAGTATATTTTTTAATTTTATTATACTCTTATACATCCTTGTATTTGTTCTATGTTTTAAATAAAAAAAATCTTATAAATTTCTTTTGTTATCGTAACAATGGAATTATAGTGTTTAAACTTATTCAAAGACTTTGGAAAATAAACCAGATCTTGAAGCAAAGTTAAAACAAAACCCTTATTCCATGGACACTAAAAACTAACGGGCTGCACGCACATGTCCTTTTGCACAGCTTGTGGGTGTCACCATACCATTGACAACAATAGAAATAAGCGTAAGACTCAGAAAAAAAAAATGTAGAAGAAATGGCAGAAGTAGAGATAGGAAAAAAAAAATTAAGGTTAATAATATCGAATTCATGAGAACGTGTGAGATGTTAACCTCCGACAGACTGCCATCGACAAGCAGACAAATTGAACTGTGATCGTTGAATTAATCACAAATGAGGTTAGAAATTATTAATAGACAATGAGGAAAATAAAAGTGTCCCTCCGGAAGAGGCATCACCAAGTGTTGTGATGAAATGGGCTAAAAATTAAGTTAACAGCTCTGGATTATATTTGAAACTTCATTAAATGAAGGTAAATTGAAAGATAATTGAAGTTTTATTTCAATATTTACAAAAAAGTGGAAGATAGGGAGGACCCTCTAGACCCGTAGTTCCCAGCCTGTGGGGCGCTGACCCCTGGAGTAGGTAACTGCGTTATTCCAAGAGGTCTGCTAAGCTTCACTGCAAGTATTACTCTTCGTATTTATTCAATAAAGGAACTTAAAAATTATAATTACTAGTATATAGGAGTCATGGAATTTTTGGAATTAAAATAATGGATCCTCTTACTCTTAAAGATGAACACCGCTAGTCCAGACTTTAGGTTTGTCTTTCTAACAAGTGTAGCTGATATAACACTGCAGAAACTTTGAGAAGAGTAGATAAAATACTGAGGCAGAGAAAAAATGCTATAAAATAAGCAGAATCAGTTTATTAAGTTATTATGAGTGTTATTAAATTGCCAATGAACATAATGGATAGGCAGATTGAATTTATCTGCATTTAAAAAAAAAACAGTAGGGTTCGTATGAGAGAATAAATTGGAAATTTCAAAATAGAGGAGAAAATGGTAAATATTTGAAAAAAATCTTCCTTGGATGAAAGATAGGAATTAAGAT
>NC_069483.1:1152649-1182684 GCF_026875155.1 Cherax quadricarinatus
ATGAGAATGATGGCATGTAAAAACCACCTTCGTGAATGGGAGGTATTAATTTACTATTGCAGTCACTCTCTGCAGTGGCAGTCGTAGGAGGGGATTGGAATTGCGTGATATGGCGTAGGGATGTTGAACCCCAGGGAAGTGGACATTTTTCTGGGGTATTGGGGGATTTATTGACTGGGGGGGGTTTATGGACGTGGCGGGGGGGGGTGAAGTTGAGCATACCTTTGTACATCGTGGGTACACGGCACAACTTGATAGTGTGTATGTGCCACGTACCGTCGCAGTCAAGAGCGTTCATATCGTAGATGTGGTGTTTCCAATTATCGAGGGGTTCTCTTGGACGTAGGGTGGGAGGGATTACATATAAGGAATCGCAGTTACTGGAAATTGAATGTTAAATTGTTGAAAGGGATGGAGAGCAGCCAATCCTTTGCATCTTGGTGGCAGGGTTTGTGGGCGGGGCACCTGGGGATGGTGACTTGGTTTGGTGGTGGGATATGGTTGCTAAGACATGTATCCGGGATTATTATATTCAGCGTGGGCATGAAAATAATCAAATATTGTACAGGCTTCAGGGATATTTTGAAGGACAGTTACGTGATTGTTATGTGGGTGATGGTGCACGATACCCTGTAGAGGAAATAAGGAGTTAAAGGAACGTATAAGGGACTTGCATAATGATCGATTTGATGGTGCATGGGTGGTGGGAGGTTTGGAGGAGGTTCTCTATGGGGATCGGCATTCGGTTTGTGTGTTGAGGGAACAGAGGCAGTGGAGAGCAGCCACGGAGATGATGGGGCTAACAGTGCATGCAGGGAGAGAAGTCTATCATGAGGGCCAAGTGTGGTGACGCTGGAGGGCATGAGCTAGTATATTGGTGCTTGGTTTAAAACTTACATGTCAAGCATTGGGATAAGTAATATAACATTAAGGGAAATTGGTAACAACATGCAGTGTGGGCTTAGCCCGAAAGATAGAGAAGCTTTGGAATTGCCAATTTTGGAGTGCAAGATATGGCAGGCTCTGGCTGGGGCGAGCTTAGGTAAAGCACCTGGCATTGATGGGCTACTGAGTGATTTCTATGTAACAAATTGGGGCGTAATGAGGGCGTACTTGGTACGGTTATTTAACATCTTAAAAACTGACGGGGTTATGGGAGAATTGCCACGGACGGCAGTGGTGGTATTGGTGCCAAAAAAGAATCGATCTACAGTTCTGGACTATAGGGCCATTTCACTTATGTGCTGTGATTGCAAGTTGTTTATGAGGATACTGGGGAACAGACTGAAAAAGGTGATGGACGTTATAGATAGGGGACAATATGGAATACCAGGCAGGTCCATGTTCGAAGGGCACCGGATGATTCGAAGTTTCATAGAAAAGTGACAGGTGTTGGGTGGGGGGGGATTTTAGCTTTGGATTGGGCTACTGTATATGATAGTGTAGAAAGGGGAGCATTGTGGTAGTTCATGCATTGGCAGGGTTTTGGGAATGAAATCTTCTCTTGGGCACAAACTTTATACAAGGGGGTGACTATGTGTGTGTATGTCAATGGTCGGTTAGGTGTGCCGGTTCAGATGGGTTGGGGTTTGAGGCAAGGCTGCCCCCTTTCACAATTGTTGTTTGCGTGTTTTCAGGACCCTTTTTATAGGGTGGTGCGGGCTAGTGTTTTGTGGGATTTGGGGGCTTTTGAGAGCGATGGGTGGCCTGGTATTGTGGGTTACATAGATGATTCGACACTCTTGGTAGCAGGTGGGGTAGACTTACATCAGGTGGAAGGAACAGTGGACGTTTCTTGAGAGGCGACAGGGATGAGAATTAATGCCACAAAGACTAAGTTCGTGGCAGTTCGGAACTGGGACCAAATGAGTAGGGGCATTAGAATTAGGTGGAGTGTGGTCGATCAACTTAAGATATGTGGGATTGTCTATGTATGTGATCCGATGGTTGCACGTGAGGTGAACTCGGTGAGGGTTGTGGATAGTGTGTTAAAAAGACTATGACGTTTACGGTCTGCACATCTCACGTTGCACCAAAGAGCAATCATGACAAACGTGTTATTATATAGTAAATTATGGCATGTTGTGGTCATGTATCCATTAATGCGCCAAGAGGTCACGAAATTGCTGCATAGGGTTTATTGGTTTATTTGGGGATCTGGCTGTGAGTGGTTAAGCAGAGGGGTAATTACTTTGCCGTTAGGCCAAGGTGGGCTGGGGCTTATACCGCTGGAAAGAAGGATTATGAGTATTTACTTGAAACAGAGTTTTCTGCGGGAGGGTGGGGATAAGGGGGGTCGAGAAAGTGCACACAGACATAAAAGGGAGGTGGAGGGGGAAGACTTTACAGGATTACCTGGACCTGGAGAGAGTTCCGGGGGTCAACGCCCCCACGGCCCGGTCTGTGACCAGGCCTCCTGGTGGACCAGAGCCTGATCAACCAGGCTGTTGCTGCTGGCTGCACGCAAACCAACATACGAGCCACAGCCCGGCTGGACAGGAACCGACTTTAGGTGCTTGTCCAGTGCCAGCTTGAAGACTGCCAGGGGTCTGTTGGTAATCCCCCTTATGTATGCTGGGAGGCAGTTGAACAGTCTCGGGCCCCTGACACTTATTGTATGGTCTCTTAACGTGCTAGTGACACCCCTGCTTTTCATTGGGGGGATGTTGCATCGTCTGCCAAGTCTTTTGCTTTCTAGTGAGTGATTTTCGTGTGCAAGTTCGGTACTAGTCCCTCTAGGATTTTCCAGGTGTATATAATCATGTATCTCTCCCGCCTGCATTCCAGGGAATACAGGTTCAGGAACCTCAAGCGCTCCCAGTAATTGAGGTGTTTTATCTCCGTTATGCGTGCCATGAAGGTTCTTTGTACATTTTCTAGGTCAGCAATTTCACCTGTTTTGAAAGGTGCTGTTAGTGTGCAGCAATATTCCAGCCTAGATAGAACAAGTGACCTGAAGAGTGTCATCATGGGCTTGGCAGCCCTCGTTTTGAAGGTTCTCATTATCCATCCTGTCATTTTTCTAGCAGATGCGATTGATACAATGTTATGGTTCTTGAAGGTGAGATCCTCTGACATGATCACTCCCAGGTCTTTGACGTTGGTGTTTCGCTCTATTTTGTGGCCAGAATTTGTTTTATACTCTGATGAAGATATAATTTCCTCGTGTTTACCATATCTGAGTAATTGAAATTTCTCATCGTTGAACTTCATATTGTTTTCTGCAGCCCACTGAAAGATTTGGTTGATGTCCGCCTGGAGCCTTGCAGTGTCTGCAATGGAAGACACTGTCATGCAGATTCGGGTGTCATCTACAAAGGAAGATATGGTGCTGTGGCTGACATCCTTGTCTATGTCAGATATGAGGATCAGGAACAAGATGGGAGCGAGTACTGTGCCTTGTGGAACAGAGCTTTTCACCGTGCCTGCCTCGGACTTTACTCTGTTGACTACTACTCTCTGTGTTCTGTTAGTGAGGAAATTATAGATCCATCGACCGACTTTTCCTGTTATTCCTTTAGCAAGCATTTTGTGCGCTATTACGCCATGGTCACACTTGTCGAAGGCTTTTGCAAAGTCTGTATATATTACATCTGCATTCTTTTTGTCTTCTAGTGCATCTAGGACCTTGTCGTAGTGATCCAATAGTTGAGACAGACAGGAGCGACCTGTTCTAAACCCATGTTGCCCTGGGTTGTGTAACTAATGGGTTTCTAGATGGGTGGTGATCTTGCTTCTTAGGACTCTTTCAAAGATTTTTATGACATGGGATGTTAGTGCTATCGGTCTGTAGTTCTTTGCTGTTGCTTTACTGCCCCCTTTGTGGAGTGGGGCTATGTCTGTTGTTTTTAGTAACTGTGGGACGACCCCGTGTCCATGCTCCCTCTCCATAGGATGGTAAAGGCTCGTGATAGGGGCTTCTTGCAGTTCTTGATGAACACGGAGTTCCATGAGTCTGGCCCTGGGGCAGAGTGCATGGGCATGTCATTTATCGCCTGTTCGAAGTCATTTGGCGTCAGGATAACATCAGATAGGCTTGTGTTAACCAAATTCTGTGGCTCTCTCATAAAAAATTCATTTTGATCTTCGACTCTCAGTCTGGTTAGTGGCTTGCTAAAAACTTAGTCATATTGGGACTTGAGTAGCTCACTCATTTCCTTGCTGTCATCTGTGTAGGACCCATCTTGTTTAAGTAAGGGCCCAATACTGGACGTTGTTCTCGACTTTGATTTGGCATACGAGAAGAAATACTTTGGGTTTCTTTCGATTTCATTCATGGCTTTTAGTTCGTCCCGCGATTCCTGACTCCTATAAGATTCCTTTAGCTTAAGTTCAATGTTTGCTATTTCTCTGACCAGTGTCTCCCTACGCATTTCAGATAGATTGACCTCTTTTAGCCGCTCTGTTATTCTTTTCCGTCGCCTGTAAAGAGAGTGCCTGTCTCTTTCTATTTTACATCTACTCCTCCTTTTTCTTAGAGGAATAAGTCTTGTGCATACATCGAGTGCCACCAAGTTAATCTGTTCTAGGCATAAGTTGGGGTCTGTGTTGCTTAGTATATCTTCCCAGCTTATATCGGTTAGGACTTGGTTTACTTGGTCCCACTTTATGTTTTTGTTATTGAAGTTGAATTTGGTGAATGGTCCCTCGTGACTAATCTCATTTTGTCGGTCTGGGGCTCTGCGCATACATGTCTGAACCTCAATTATGTTGTGATCTGAGTATATTGTTTTTGATATGGTGACATTTCTTATCAGATCATCATTGTTAGTGAAGATGAGGTCTAGTGTATTCTCCATTCTAGTAGGCTCTATTATTTGCTGGTTTAAATTGAATTTTGTGCAGAGATTTTAAAAGCTCGTGTGAGTGTGAGTTTTCATCAGAGCTGCCTCCTGGTGTTATTACTGCAACAATATTATTTGCTATATTCCTCCATTTTAGGTGCCTTAAGTTGAAATCCCCCAGGGAGCAAGATGTTGGGTGCAGGAGCTGGAAGATTTTCCAGACAGTGGTCAATTTTTAACAGCTGTTCCTGGAATTGCTGGGATGTTGCATCCAGAGGCTTGTAGACTACCACAATGACTAGGTTTTGGTTCTCGACCTTTACTGCTAAAACTTCCACTACATCATTTGAGGCATTAAGCAGTTCTGTGCAAACAAGTGACTCTGCAATGTACAGGCCAACCCCCCCCCCCCATTCGCCTGTTCACTCTGTCACATCTGTATAGGTTGTAACCTGTGATCCATATTATGTTGTCCAAGTGATCCTTTATGTGGGTCTCAGTGAAAGCTGCGAACATTGCCTTTGCCTCTGCAAGCAGTCCACGGATGAAAGGTATTTTGTTGTTTGTTGCTGGCTTTAGACCCTGTATATTTGCAAGGATGAATGTCATCGGACTGGTGGTATTGTTGGTACTGGGGGGGGATTTTTTTTCCAGCATTAGTATCTGTATCTGTTGGTTTGGAGTGGAGGCCATCGACTGTGGTTCCACTTCAGGAATGACTGGATTTGGTGTACAATTTCTGCCATTTCCTGCCAGTTTTTTTTTCCTTCCTGGCACTAAAAAACCTCTCCCTCTTGAGTGGCTGTGGCTACCGAGGTTTTCCCATGGCCTGGATGTTTTGTATCTTTTGTCCCCTTTAGATGGTGTGCCTGGCAATTTAAGTTATAGCACAGTCTTTCCTGTACTGAAGAGGTACACATTTCAGGGTGAAAAAGCTTACAGGAAGGGAGTTTGCATTTTCCTGTTGTCATATGGGCACGGCATTTTCTAGGGTGGTCATAGTTGCACGTCCCATCTGTTTTTCCAGATTTCCTATGTCTGCAGATACCAAGTGGATAGTATGTGCACAGGCTTGGTTTCCGTTTGCCTTGGGTTTCTGTGACTGTATTCCCTGTTGGTGCATGTTTACCTGTCTTATTCCTATCTTTCCCTAGCACCAACAATGGAGCTCCCACCAGTTGTTTTTTGGTAATATATCCTCACTATTGCTAGTGGAGTCCTCTTGTTTGCTATTTCCTGTTGTATTTCTTGTTTGCAATATTGGTTTTATCTTATCTTTGACTACACTTGTTTCTCCACTACGGCTCCTGTCCCCTTTGAGGTCATTTATATGCATTCCTTCCTGCGTATAATTCCCGACTACCTGGACAAAATCTCCAGCTTCACCATTACTGTCTCCCAGGACAGCACCTCCAGCTTCAAAATTACTGTCTCCCAGGACAGCATCTCCAACTTCACCATTTCTGTCTCCCAGGACAGCATCTCCAGCTTCACCATTACTGTCTCCCAGGACAGCACCTCCAGCTTCACCATTTCTGTCTCCCAGGACAGCACCCCAGCTTAAACCATTACTGCTCCCAGGACAGAAACAAATCAGCCCCACTTTTAAACTGACTACCAGGACATCACCTCCAGCCTTACAGTTTCTGACTACATGGCCAGTATCAAGGGCGTACCATTCAGCCCAGACTTTTTATTTCCCATCTGTTGTAGAAAGCTTCAGGTTGTCTATGAAAGCAGCTTTGATGTTATCCTCTTTTAATACCTTGTGATTTTAGTCCACAGATTTATCCCCTTTTGGGGCATACCCAAAAACACTTCCCTGTTTTAATACTGCTTGAAAGCTAGTTCTTGGATATCTGCACAAGGGGCGTGGCACCAATTTCCACAAAATGACAATTTATCCATGTGGAAGCCCGTTTGTTTGATTTATTGCAGACTACACACAGCTTCATAATGATTTGAATGGTTGATTTACTGTAATTCTACTAAGCAACCTCTGAATACTCTATTAATAACCTCCTTAAATAAAGCGCTAGCTATTTTGTATTTCTATTTCCCTAACTGTACTTGTATATCAGGACAGCTTACCGGAGTACGCTCCTGGAGTTTGTTTTATATTTATTGTTTGTGTTTATAAGGGCGCCTACAACCCCATCCGTTTACAGTCTGCTTTATTTTCCAACGAATCTGTTTGAAACCAGTCAATGGTTCGGACCAGTCGAGGGTTCGGTCCAGTCGAGGGTTCGGACCAGTCGATCTGATCTGATTAGTGGGTCACTTATTTAAAACATACTGGTCGGTGATTTGGGCTAACTCATGAAGGATCTACTGGAAATTATCTACCCGAGTAATATGTGATTTGACTGATACAGAAGTATAACTTGTGTGTTGAAGAAACCGGTGACTGCTGGCAACTCCTACAGTACGAACGGTCGAGCCTCAACCCTTGTTTATCAATCGCTGTATCTAGCTTTTCTAGTTTTTTTTCTTTTGGCCTCCACCACAATAAATGCTATATTATCACTATAGTTGACTGGTGGAAATTTTGGAGGAGGGACGCTTTTTCTGTAGTAATAATTGCTTCTCGTTGTGTATATTGCGACCGCTGGTAACTACAGGTTATATGAAATTCACAGTAACGTCTGGTATTTCAAGAAAAAAGAAACTAATGAAAGTCACTCCACTCCAATAAGTACCATTATAATACTGGTTAGTTGCTACTACAACACTGTATTCTGCTATTCACTGGTATCACTAGATAATATGCGAGAACACTAGCAGGCCAGGAAGATTATTAAAACAGCTGACCTGTGGGAAGTTTCTGGCGACTTCTGGCACCTGCCTTATAGGGCTTATCCTTCATTTACAAATTCACCCGTTTTCAAATGATACTTTAGCCTTTATCAAACTAAAATACTAGGGAGCCACTGTAGTATACACTATAACACTATGTATAAAACAATGTTTTATCAGGGAGACTTTCTTTCCCCTGACAAGAAAAAATTCAATTATTATTATTTTTTCACACGGCACCCAGGCCTATGATTCCCCCCTGGCAGTAAACTCTGCTAGGTAGTGCACACTAATTCTCCTTTTTTGACTCAATATATAATGGTTCCCGCCCAAGATTGATTCCAGGCGCTAGAGGGATGTATCGTATAGGATTGATGACACAAATTAAAGTTCTAGCACGTAAGAGCGACCGTGAAAACACGAGAAAACCCGGAGCACAACGAGGCACGCTGAGGCGGAGGCTGAGGGGAGGCGACGTTGAGGGTTTCGATGGTGGCGAGGAATCCAGCTCGAATAAAGCTGTGTGTACTCGTGAGAGTGGGGGAGATGGAGGCAGCTGCTGTGGAAGGTGCATACCCGATGTATGCCTGGAGCAACATATGGGAACGTCTCCGGAAGTTGCGCATCAGTCCGGGTGTACGAGAGGTGATGTATCGCTTTTTACACAAGATTCTGCCGTCTGGGATAGTCTTATTTAATCGAAGGCTCAGGGAAGGTGGAACGTGTCGAGCGTGTGGTGATCTAGAAACCATTTTTCACGTTGTATATTTTTGTGAACACATAGAGGGGGGGTCCGGGAATGGTTTGGAAGGGTAGTTCGATTTATGGGAGGAGGTGGGGTGCAGGTATTACGAGTGTTAAGTTTAGACATTGATAGGGTAGGAGCGCAGTTAAAAACATGGTGGCATATTTATTGACTGATTTCGTGTTCACATAATTGTCAATGAGAGATGTAGGTGCAGGTGAAAGTATAAAGGTGCTGGCAGCAACATTTTACAGAACTAAGTGCCACAATAGGGAAGTATATGGTAGGAGATGGAACGCTGAATTTACAGAGGGTTATAGGAATTTTTGGCTGCGTGATTTATGGAATTTTTAGGTCATGGGAAGCAACGGGCTAGCCTCCCGTACAGAGGCATGTAGGTGTGAGTGGGTAAGCATATAGGTGAGGTACGTATGAACATTGAGTAATATAAGGAAGAGTGCGTGAGGTGAAGCACAGTTCACTGTTTGTAACACACCATTGTCTTATTTTAAGGTGGTTTTTTCCTTGGCTATTAGAGGGACAGTGATGGAAATGCACGTTTAAATACATATGTAGGTGCGTGAGTGTGTAGGTATATATGTGTGCATTTGTACTGGTATGTACATAGATGTATGTATAAGTGTATACATATGTGTGTGAGGGCATGTTTGAACAGGTGAATGTAATGGGTGACATGGTATAGCATAATTGACATAAGATGCTTACAAAATATATATTAAATTGTGGAGCATCTTTTGTTCATATTTTTTTCCATTGTGGAAATTGGACTTAGTATAACCTGATATTCAGAAAATTATTTTGGATTTAGTGTACAAGTATTTAAAAATGTCTGCAACGTGACGATTTGCATAATATATATTGCAAGTGTAACACCTTCTGAGGTATAAACGTTTAAGCTGTACTTAGTAGTTAACATTATTGTGTCATATAGGTTGTGAAATTTTTGGTGTTTTTTTTTTCTACTTTGTATGTGTAAATAGATGACAATTGTATTAGATTGTTGAATTAGCGTCTATTACTTTTGGTGTATGGGAAATAATAGGGAGCACACTTACACCAGGCGGGGTGGTTGGTGTGCACTCGGAACTGTCAAGATTTAACACGAAGAATGTCTTAGATTGGATGATATGAGTATCAATGGCGAGTTGTGAATGTCCTGTATAGGATGTAATGACAACGAGTCAGTACACATATAATCTTGTATCAAATGTGTAGAATGATTTAGAGTGTTTGTATAATATGTAAATGTCATAATTGGGAGGTGTGTGTTGGTGTGTTGTGTATATATTAAAGGTCAGAATGACGGGGTTTATTTGTAAATCAGGTAATAGTGAAAGTATATTTTTTTGGGGGGGACTGTAATTTTGATTGTATCATTATAATAATAACTCACAAGTGTGGGTGTGTCTGTTGTGTAAGTTAGGGACAGCGTTGTACTCTCATGATGTCATTGTAGTAACCAAGTAGATTGAGTACTGGAACCATTACTTAGAGTTTGTATTTGGTTTCTTTGTTATATATGTACTTGTTTATCTACAAAGTCTGTATGAAGGATTTAATAACATCAAATGAAATACTATTGCATATTGTAGGTGTAGCACTTCTCTTTGTTTATAATAATAATAATGCATATTGTACGTATTTGGTTGATGTAACGTAGAATCTTGTGTAATCTTGTTTTAACTTAGGCTAGGGACATAATGCATAGTGGACGGGCGACAGTTTTTGTCAGCACAAAGTTAAACATCCAGTGTATATTTCCACAATGGTAATTATAATTTCTGTGGAAGAACTCATAATGTGATATTTTATTTATTTAATGTATTGTATTGTTTTAACTAAAAAAAATCTTGGAGCATCGCTCCCGTTGGCAATATATCATGCAAGAAACGATACATAACCTCACGAGCCCCAGGTCGTATCCTTAACTTACTAAATCTTTTCCATATTACATCCCATGCATACATGGGATAGATCCCTTCAACAGGCACCACTACATGTCCCTCTAACAATTTACACAAAGTTCCCACCTTTACTTTTCCCGGTTCCCTGGCTAACACTAAGGCATGTAACACTTTTTCACATTCCTTCATTTCCTCTTCCCCATACCATTTCCCTAGGTGAGCATGTACCTTATCTAGCTGCCCCCCTCCTCTATCCACCTGCACGCATCACTTCCCTCTTAATGAACACACATTTC
The DNA here is from genome assembly GCF_026875155.1 of Cherax quadricarinatus. Taxonomy (NCBI): domain Eukaryota; kingdom Metazoa; phylum Arthropoda; class Malacostraca; order Decapoda; family Parastacidae; genus Cherax; species Cherax quadricarinatus. Next base: position 1,163,196 of record NC_069483.1, read on the forward strand.
ACGCACTTTCTCAAGTTCAACAAACCCAACCCTCCCTTACATACCGGCAATGTCATTACCTCCCTTTGCAACCAGTTGCATCCTGATCCCCACAAGAATTTGAACACCATTCTAAGAATACTCGTGATCGCCGCTCCTGTTAATGGCAACACTGCCAAACAAACCAGACTTTACTATATAGTAATACATTGATGACAATTGCTCGTTGCCTAAGGGTTAAATGGTGAGGTCGCAGCATTCCCAAATGCCGCTGCACCTGTTCCACCATCCTATTAGAAATGTTGACCCTTGCAGCACTCATCTCAGCCTCATATATGACACCACAGATTTTCAGACTCACAGTATGACACTGCACAACATCACATCCCCATTCTAATCTCCTTGCCCATTCTCCCAGCTCCATTATCATTGACTTCTCCAGATTTATCTTCATCCCAGTAGCTCTCCCAAACATGTGTACAACTTCCCCCAAAACTCCTAACCGTGTCTCCTCAAACACCAGAATAGTTGTATCGTCAACATAGCCCACCAAGCCAGGCCAAGGCTTCTGCTCACCATCCCCCCCATTCCTTAGACGATCCTCCGCCATCCTGTAAAAAGGATCCAGAACACATGCAAACAACAGTTATGATAATGGACAACCCTGCCAAAGACACCGCTCCATGTTGACTCCCTCCCCCACACACCCATTGATTTGAACCCTCACCTTCGCTTCTGAGTACAACGTATCCATCCACCCACTATTTCTTCGCCAAACCCCTGTCTGAGGAGAATATTCCACAAAGCCCCTCTTTCCACCCTGTCATAAGCCCCTTGCCAATCCAATGCCAACAACGCCCCTCTTCCCCCTTCCATGTCCTCCAGGAACCCCTTTATGATCCCATGGCCCTCGACCAATGACCTACCCAGCAACCCAAACTGAGACTCAAACACCACCCTCCCCACAACACATTTAAGCCTATTCCCAAGAATTTTTGCAAACAGCTTCTAATCAGCACAAAGCAACGAAATGGCTCAGTAATCCTGAAGGGTACTCTGCTTTTTACCCTTAGGGACCAACACCACCACCGCCATTGCCTGCGATTCTCTCATCTTATCTACGTCTTTCATGGCATTCATTAACGTTATTAGGAAACCCCTTAGCAGATCCCAGTGTTGTACTTAAAATTCGTTTGTTAAACCATCTATCCCAGGCGCCTTTCCCTTCCTCATGTCCATAAGAGCTCTCCATATTTCCTCCTCCTCAATGACCCCACCCAGTTTGCATGGCACTTACTCACATACCTGCCCAAGAACCTTGCCATCCACACCACTACTTTTCCCAAACTTCTCAAACCATCTATCTGCAAATCAACTCATCCCCACTGTTTCCTATAATATCTGACCCTCTCTAAAACCCCCCACCGAAGAAATGACTTGCAGTCCCGGTATTGTAGTTGTTTGCTGTCGTACCTTGTCCTCGCAGCACGCAAGCCAATCCATACCGCAATTGATTAATGCGTTTGCCCTCCCTCATAAAATTGACGTATTTTTACCTTCGCTGCACTATCCCACCATCCTACCACATCCTCCTCGGTCCTTCCCTCATCACAGAGCTGTTCCCAAAATACTGTAAAACCTTCCACTCCCTCCTCATCCCCCAAAACTATCGTATTCAGTTTCCAATAGCTTCCCTGCCTATGAGCCAAAGCTTCCCACCCCACCTCCACTATTACTACCCTATGATGGGAAGACACCATCTCAATAGTTTTAAAAGACTACCAAAACCCTCTGAGATAAATATATCCTGTCCAAACGAGCCATGTATCCCCGCCTTGAAAAAGTATGTTCCACCTCCCACAGACCTCTCCCAAAAGCATGACGTAACTGAAGATCTCTAAACAGGCCCCCTAAGACTGAGGAAAAATATCCCACTCCTCTGGGTTCCACATCTGCCCTCTTAACTACACAATTCCAATCCCCCCCCCCCACAATCGCCGCAGACAGTAATGTGCATAGGAAGTACACAAGTTCCTCTCGCACAAAGTCAGTCTTTACTTTCACTTCACTTTCTGCTGGGGCATACACACACACAAACGCCACTCTCACATCCACCATCCTTCCACACGTAATACTCTCCCCCTTTTCCCCTCTTTTTTGTGCAATACAAACGGCTTGCCTCCCTGATCAACACACCCACTCCTCCTTTTAAATGCTCAGATGGCAACACATAAGCCTGGTACCCAGGCACCACTAATTCAAGATAAATTTTAAAATTGTGTTCCTGCACAAAAGCCAGGTCGACCTTGTATCTATTCAAAAATATCTGGAAGTACTCACGTTTTACACCAGCACACAGACCATTAATATTTATTGTTACACACCTGAGGCTGGTTTAAGGTTTCCACTCCCAGCCTCATTTCAAGACTCTTCCCTTTCTGACCATTTCCTTGGGCATTGCCTTTGCCACATACTCCACCCTTCTTCCCAACCATCCCCCCCCTTCTGTTGTGGCCCTCTCTTAGAGTCCCTCTGGGTACCATAATCCCATGCCATTTTCCCTGGCCTTTGCGCTGGCGTCAGAACATCGTCCGAATCTGATGCCGCCGCCCTTACCTCGTTGCTCCCTCCATCTCCATATCTGTGTCCTGGGAGTCAGCACAATGGACTTCCACCTCTACCATCCTGAATTCGCCTCTATGTCCTTCTATGGCACTCACACTGTCCATCACAGGTGCCACCTGGTCCTCCCTCCTCCAGCACACCCCTACTTCTGCCCCGATCCCAGGTTCCTGCTCCCTGCGACTCTCCACCTCTGTAGACTGTAACATAGCCTGTAACACCGTCGCCAACTCCTCCTCGATAGCTTTCACTTCTGCCCCCACTTGCACATCCTCACTCGACAACTGTACTGTCAATGGGCTGGTTGCTTCATGAATCACCACTTCCCCTTCCGATTCCACAGGAGGAGCCACCACCTCTTCACTCCTCATGCAACCACGCCCTCCTCCATGCCTCCGTTCTTCCTCAGGCATTGTTTTCTCATTCGCAGGTGCTCCTCCTCTTGCCGGCCCAGGAGCCCAATTCCACTTGCCACAATCTGCCACCATATTGTCATATTCGCCACACAGTTGGCACGTACTCCTCTGCCCGACATACACCACCATTACCTGGGTTTTAAACTCCTCAAGATATACATACGTGGGTAAAGGATGTCTCACCATCATCTTGAGATTGAAAGGACCCTCAGGAAATCCAGCGTAGGCTCCTTTTACCCATTTTCCAGGTTGGGCTAGATCTACAGTCCCATATCTTTCGAAAACACTTATGATATCTGCTTCATCAGCCTCAAAAGGCACGTTGCAGAGCTTGACCCATGAATAATGTCACGATGCATCCGTCAACCTGACCCTTACTGCCAGTGTTACGTTAATGCTGACATCTTGATAACGATCCACCAACGCCTCACAAGAACATAAGAACATAAGAATGTAGGAACACTGCAGAAGGCCTACTGGCCCATACGAGGCAGGTCCTTATCAAAACGACATCTACCTAAAGCTACTCAAGAAACAACTCCCGCACCCCCCAACACCAATCAAACCCAGCCCCTCCCGCTCATATATTTGTCCAGTCTCTTCTTAAAGCTACCCAAGGTCCTAGCCTCTATCACCCCACTGGGAAGACTGTTCCACGCATCTACAACTCTGTTAGAAAACCAGTACTTACCTAGGTCCTTTCTAAATCTAAATTTATCCAACTTAAATCCATTATTCCTGGTTCTTACCTGGTTCGACACCCTCAGTACTTTATTAATGTCTCCCTTGTTTATGCCCGTCATCCACTTATACACTTCAATGATATCTCCCCTCATTCTACGCCTCTCCAGAGAGTGGAGATTTAAGGCTTTAAGTCTATCTTCATACGGGAGGTTCCTTACACAGTAAATCATTTTAGTCATTCTTCTCTGTATGTTCTCTAATGAGTCTATGTCCATCCTGTAGTAAGGGGACCAAAACTGAGCAGCATAATCTAAATGAGGCCTCACTAGTGATGTATAGAGCTGTAAAATAACTTTTGGACTTCTGTTACTTATACTTCTTGAGATAAATCCAAGTAATCTGTTGGCCTTGTTGCGCACACTGAGGCACTGCTGTCTTGGCTTCAGATTTCTGCTTACCATGACTCCCAAGTCTTTTTCACATTCTGTATGACCAAGCTCTACTTCACCTAGATTATAGCTTCGAGGGTTATTTTCATTACCAAGGGCAAGTACCTTACACTTATCCACATTAAACTTCATCTGCCATTTCTCAGACCAAGACATTAATTTGTTCAAATCGTCCTGGAGTTCATTGATATCCTCCCTCAGAGTGAATTATACGGCCTATCTTTGTATCATCAGCAAACTTACTCATGTCACTAGTAATCCCTTCATCAAGGTCATTAATGTAAATTATGAACAAGGGAGGGCCTAAAACTGATCCTTGTGGAACGCCACTAGTGACTAATCCCCATTCAGATTTCACTCCATTAATGGTAACTCTTTTGCTTTCTATTGGTAAGCCATGCCTCAATCCATGCTAGAACTTTACCTCCTATACCATGAGCTGCCACTTTTCTTAAGAGTCTCTTGTGAGGTACTCTGTCGAAGGCTTTACTAAAATCCAAATAAACAATATCATATTCCTTATCACTGTCAACTGCCTCAAATGTTCTATTGAAGAACGTCAGTAAGTTTGTCAGGCAGGAACGACCTCTCGTGAATCCATGCTGAGATTCATTTATCAAGTTATGCTCTTCAAGGTGACTTCTGATAATGTCAGCTATAATTGATTCTAATAACTTGCCCACTATAGATGTCAGGCTTATTGGACGGTAATTTGAAGGAGTGGACTTATCCCCTGATTTGAATATAGGAACCACATTAGCCATCTTCCACATCTCTGGCACAACATGGTAAGGATGGACGCATTGAATACACTCGTTAATGGCTGACTAAGCTCCATCTTGCATTCCTTAAGTACCCTTGAAAACAACTCATCGGGTCCCGGGGACTTATTTTGTTTCAGTTTGTCTATCTGTTTAATAACCATGTCCCTCGTGACAGTAATATTAGTTAACTTAAATTCATCAGGAACTAAATAATTGTTAATTACTGGAATCTCATTTACATCTTCCTGTGTAAAAACTGACAAAAAATAGTCATTAAATAAGGAACACATTTCCAGTTCATTATCCGTCAGCTGTCCATTCCCAGATTTCAGAGGTCCTACTTTTTCCTTCACCTTCGTCCTATACACTTGAAAGAACCCCTTTGGATTAGTCTTTGATTCATTAGCAACTCTAATTTCATAGTCACGTTTAGCCTTTCTAATCGCCTTTTTTACTTCTCTTTTAAGCTGAACATATTGGTCAGTAAGGTTAACCTCTCCTCTTCTGATGCGCCTATAAATTCCCCTTTTCGTCCCTAATAGATGCTTTAGCCTCCTGTTAACCCATTTGGGATCGTTATTATTAGACCTAATTTCTCTATGGGGAATGTATATACTCTGGGCACTGTGTACATTATTAAGAAAACAATCATAAAAGCAGATCCCTTCATATTCATAAGTATGATTATCGTCAATAAAATCATTAGCTAGATAACTCCAATCAAGATTAGACAGATGTTCCCTAAGTCCATTATAATCGGCAGAACGAAAATCGGGGATTTTTACTGTATTATCATTATTCTTGCATTCCCAATTAATGCTAAAGGTGATGGATTTGTGATCACTTGCGCCAAGCTCTTCAGTGATCTCCAGATTATTCACGAGTGTTTCCTTATTTGACAAGACTAGGTCTAGCAAATTATTACCCTGGTAGGTTCAGTTACACTCTGTTTCAGAAAACAGTCCTGAACTGTTTCCATGAAGTCACTGGACTCTACATTACCTGTCAAAGAATTCCAGTCAATTTGGCTAAAGTTAAAGTCCCCTACTATGACTACGTTACTGTGTCCAGAAGCCCTAACAATTTCGTCCCAAAGAAGTCTCCCTCTATCGTGATCCAAGCCTGGAGGTCGGTATATTACACCTAGAATTAGTTTTTCTTGACCCTCCACGAACTCTACCCAAACAGACTCTGTTACTGCTCCATCTATTTTTATACCTTTTTTTATGCAACAATTAATATATTCTCGAACATACAATGCAACTCCTCCCCCCTTCCCATTACATCTATCCACATTGAATAACTTAAATCCCTGAATATTACACTCAGCAGTCATATCCCGACTCTTTAAATCATACCACGTTTCAGTTAATGCAATGATATCAAAGTTCCCAGCACATGCTACCAAACGTAGTTCATTAATTTTATTTCTTGCACTTCGACTGTTAGCATAAAATACCATCATATGTTTTTCTTTTTGCACATTTTTCCTATTCATCTTTGTTTTTACACAATTTCTGAAATTATCATTAACCAGAGTTACTCCATGACAGTTACTATTAAGATTCTTAATATCAGAGCATAAGTCAATATATCCATATTCATTATTAATCATTTCAAAACCCATACCTCTAACTAATCCTAGTTTAAAGTCCTAACAACCCCCTCAACTGAGTTAGCAAGAAAACCCACACCTGCCCTGGATAAGTGAACCCCATCCCTGGCATACATGTCATTTCGGCCATAGAAGTTGTCCCAGTTGTCAATGAATGGTACTGCATTATCCTTACAGTGTTTATCCAGCCAACAATTAATACCAATTGCTCTGGACAACCATTCATTACCAACACCTCTTCTTGGCAAAATGCCACATATAACAGGGCGCCCCCCCTTCTTCCTAATCATGTCTATAGCTGTCCTGAACTTTCTAACTAAATCCTCACTTCTACGCTTGCCTACATCATTGCCTCCAGCACTGAGGCAAATAATAGGATTGTTCCCATTACCGTTCATGATGTTGTCAAGCCGGCTAACAGTGTCCTCCATCCCAGCCCCAGGAAAGCATACCCTTGAGCTGTTAGTACTTTCATGTATATTCTATAAACACCATTTAGTGCCACTCCATATAAATCCTCGTCTCTGATGCCATATGTCTCTTATAAATTTGTGCAATAACACCCGGACTGATGTAGGCGTTAAAGCCCCACTAATGAGCTCAATGCCCACAGTATTCACTCTCCGGCGCACACCTAGTGCCATATTGTTTTCCGAGAAGCTCGTCTGGGCAAACAGTAGAGGGGTGCAAAGCACGACTGCACTCTACCTCATCCAGGCAGTGAATCATTTCCTCACATTACCCGATTTCCAAAACTTTTAGTAGGCCGCAATAAGTTAAATTCCCAAGGGAAAAAAAAACTGTTTGAAATCTCGGCTCAACAAATCTGAGAAGTGGTTGTCCAAGCCAGCTATATATTCAACCTGAAAAGCCAAAGTTTTCCTTTTTATATATTTTATTTAAAATACAATACATAGTTTAACATAAAACCCCTTAAACAAGGGTTAACATACATTTAATATAAACACATTATGAATCACAATCCCTCAGGACGTACAATAGCAAAATAAAAAACAATATTCACAGACACAAAGAGGTTACAAGGGTACACTAGAAAATATCACTTATAACAAAACGCAACATTAAGAAGATTGGGTAAATCTCAACCCTATTTACCCAAGAACAACAATGACATAACATGCAGGCTACACCTGTAACAGGGTCAATAATATAATTTAAACACCCATTAAATCCATAATCCCTTTAAGTATACACTGTTTACATAATATTACTGACATCTGACCGTGGCACAATACGATAAGAAGAATATTCACGATAAATACATCGGTTACTCACAACCTGCACATCAATCAATAAATGAAATAACCTACATCTTAGTCTCATTATAAAACAAAGTACATACTCTTACCCAACTAACCCCCAGTACAGTAAGTTCCCTACAATCATACATACTCGCCTCACCACAAGCCTTAAGAGTCAGTTACAAAATTAGAAAAGTCATAAGCATTCCGTACTCATCTACAGGATGAGCACATTATATAATATAGTAAGAAAATGATGCTCACTTTGATAATCTGGTATTGGTACCTTAAAGTTCTCGAGGTAGAGAGTGGCTTGTGATCAGTTTCAAATATAAAGTGTTTACCGTGTAAAAGGAATTTGAACTTGTATCTCAAACTAATTCATAACTTTCCTTTTCCTCAGTAGAAAATATTTCTTCTCTCGGCAGAAGTTTCTTACTGGGGAAATATATTGGGAAGGGAATCTCATCATAATACTGAAGAACAACACTGAGTCCAGAATGAGAGGCATATGTTCGGAGACAAAAAAAATTATTAATGTCTGGTAACTTGAGAACTGGAGGGTTAGAAAATATACTTTTAAACTGTTCTAAGGTTTCTGAAGCTTCTACTGAACAATCAAGAGATTCCTTCACATACTTCTTTAAATAATAAATAAACTGCCGTCGGGCAGTTTTCTGCACGCTCACAAAAAAAAATTGAAAAATTATGGAAATTGAGTTATATATACCGAAAAATAACTTAACTCTTTGGCAATACAATGGTACCAGAATGAAAGTTCTACGACGTTTCAACAAGAAATTATAGTCATTTATATCAGGTATGGTGACGGCGGTGTGGGTAGCGAGTCTGCTCACAGCCCACATATGTTTTGGAATTTTTCCTTGTTTTTTATCGCTTTTTCTTGCATTATTCTTTCTAATATAATAACTGACTATTTGGCATCATAAAACAGTAGGCTGAGCTTATCCGTAGACTTAGAGACAACCAGGAACCATCTGGGAACTCTCGGCTCCAGAGAGTACCTGGAGAAATCACTTCATTATTACGCTTATATCAGCTTATATATCAACTCTAGGGCTTATTTATCTATCAGAATTGATCTAATATGATATAATAAACACTATAGTAGGTAGTAGGTAGTAGGTTGGTAGACAGCAACCACCCAGGGAAGTACTACCGTCCTGCCAGATGACTGTGAAACAAAAACCTGTAACTGTTTTGCATGATGGTAGGATTGCTGGTTTTTCTTTTTCTGTCTCATAAACACGCTAGATAACAGGGATATCTTGCTACTCCTACTTACACTTTGGTCACACTTCACAGACACGCACATGCATATATATATATACATACATCTAGGTTTTTCTCCTTATTCTAAATAGCTCTTGTTCTTTTTTTATTTCTTCTATTGTCCATGGGGAAGTGGAAAAGAATCTTTCCTCCGTAAGCCATGCGTGTCGTATGAGGCGACTAAAATGCCGGGAGCAATGGGCTAGTAACCCCTTCTCCTGTATACATTTACTAAAAAAGAGAAGAAGAAAAACTTTATAAAACTGGGTTGTTTAAATGTGCGTGGATGTAGTGCGGATGACAAGAAACAGATGATTGCTGATGTTATGAATGAAAAGAAGTTGGATGTCCTGGCTCTAAGCGAAACAAAGCTGAAGGGGGTAGGAGAGTTTCAGTGGGGGGAAATAAATGGGATTAAATCTGGAGTATCTGAGAGAGTTAGAGCAAAGGAAGGGGTAGCAGTAATGTTAAATGATCAGTTATGGAAGGAGAAAGGAGAATATGAATGTGTAAATTCGAGAATTATGTGGATTAAAGTAAAGGTTGGATGCGAGAAGTGGGTCATAATAAGCGTGTATGCACCTGGAGAAGAGAGGAATGCAGAGGAGAGAGAGAGATTTTGGGAGATGTTAAGTGAATGTATAGGAGCCTTTGAACCAAGTGAGAGAGTAATTGTGGTAGGGGACCTGAATGCTAAAGTAGGAGAAACTTTTAGAGAGGGTGTGGTAGGTAAGTTTGGGGTGCCAGGTGTAAATGATAATGGGAGCCCTTTGATTGAACTTTGTATAGAAAGGGCTTCATTTATAGGTAATACATATTTTAAGAAAAAGAGGATAAATAAGTATACACGATATGATGTAGGGCGAAATGACAGTAGTTTGTTGGATTATGTATTAGTAGATAAAAGACTGTTGAGTAGACTTCAGGATGTACATGTTTATAGAGGGGCCACAGATATATCAGATCACTTTCTAGTTGTAGCTACACTGAGAGTAAAAGGTAGATGGGATACAAGGAGAATAGAAGCATCAGGGAAGAGAGAGGTGAAGGTTTATAAACTAAGAGAGGAGGCAGTTAGGGTGAGATATAAACAGCTATTGGAGGATAGATGGGCTAATGAGAGCATAGGCAATGGGGTCGAAGAGAAATGGGGTAGGTTTAAAAATGTAGTGTTAGAGTGTTCAGCAGAAGTTTGTTGTTACAGGAAAGTGGGTGCAGGAGGGAAGAGGAGCGATTGGTGGAATGATGATGTAAAGAGAGTAGTAAGGGAGAAAAAGTTAGCATATGAGAAGTTTTTACAAAGTAGAAGTGATGCAAGGAGGGAAGAGTATATGGAGAAAAAGAGAGAGGTTAAGAGAGTGGTGAAGCAATGTAAAAAGAGAGCAAATGAGAGAGTGGGTGAGCTGTTATCAACAAATTTTGTTGAAAATAAGAAAAAGTTTTGGAGTGAGATTAACAAGTTAAGGAAGCCTAGAGAACAAATGGATTTGTCAGTTAAAAATAGGAGAGGAGAGTTATTAAATGGAGAGTTAGAGGTATTGGGAAGATGGAGGGAATATTTTGAGGAATTGTTAAATGTTGATGAAGATAGGGAAGCTGTGATTTCGTGTATAGGGCAAGGAGGAATAACATCTTGTAGGAGTGAGGAAGAGCCAGTTGTGAGTGTGGGGGAAGTTCGTGAGGCAGTAGGTAGAATGAAAGGAGGTAAGGCAGCCGGGATTGATGGGATAAAGATAGAAATGTTAAAAGCAGGTGGGGATATAGTTTTGGAGTGGTTGGTGCAATTATTTAATAAATGTATGGAAGAGGGTAAGGTACCTAGGGATTGGCAGAGAGCATGCATAGTTCCTTTGTATAAAGGCAAAGGGGATAAAAGAGAGTGCAAAAATTATAGGGGGATAAGTCTGTTGAGTGTACCTGGTAAAGTGTATGGTAGAGTTATAATTGAAAGAATTAAGAGTAAGACGGAGAATAGGATAGCAGATGAACAAGGAGGCTTTAGGAAAGGTAGGGGGTGTGTGGACCAGGTGTTTACAGTGAAACATATAAGTGAACAGTATTTAGATAAGGCTAAAGAGGTCTTTGTGGCATTTATGGATTTGGAAAAGGCGTATGACAGGGTGGATAGGGGGGCAATATGGCAGATGTTGCAAGTGTATGGTGTAGGAGGTAGGTTACTGAAAGCAGTGAAGAGTTTTTTACGAGGATAGTGAGGCTCAAGTTAGAGTATGTAGAAAAGAGGGAAATTTTTTCCCAGTAAAAGTAGGCCTTAGACAGGGATGTGTGATGTCACCGTGGTTGTTTAATATATTTATGGATGGGGTTGTAAGAGAAGTAAATGCGAGGGTCTTGGCAAGAGGCGTGAAGTTAAAAGATAAAGAATCACACACAGGGTGGGAGTTGTCACAGCTGCTCTTTGCTGATGACACTGTGCTCTTGGGAGATTCTGAAGAGAAGCTGCAGAGATTGGTGGATGAATTTGGTAGGGTGTGCAAAAGAAGAAAATTAAAGGTGAATACAGGAAAGAGTAAGGTTATGAGGATAACAAAAAGATTAGGTGATGAAAGATTGAATATCAGATTGGAGGAGAGAGTATGGAGGAGGTGAACGTATTCAGATATTTGGGAGTGGATGTGTCAGCGGATGGGTCTTTGAAAGATGAGGTGAATCATAGAATTGATGAGGGAAAAAGAGTGAGTGGTGCACTTAGGAGTCTGTGGAGACAGAGAACTTTGTCCTTGGAGGCAAAGAGGGGAATGTATGAGAGTATAGTTTTTACCAACGCTCTTATATGGGTGTGAAGCATGGGTGATGAATGTTGCAGCGAGGAGAAGGCTGGAGGCAGTGGAGATGTCATGTCTGAGGGCAATGTGTGGTGTGAATATAAATGCAGAGAATTCGTAGTTTGGAAGTTAGGAGGAGGTGCGGGATTACCAAAACTGTTTGTCCAGAGGGCTGAGGAAAGGGTTGTTGAGGTGGTTTCGGACATGTAAGAGAAATGGAGCGAAACAGAATAACTTCAAGAGTGTATCAGTCTGTAGTGGAAGGAAGGCGGGGTAGGGGTCGGCCTAGGAAGGGTTGGAGGGAGGGGGTAAAAGGAGGTTTTGTGTGCGAGGGGCTTGGACTTCCAGCAGGCATGCGTGAGCGTGTTTGATAGGAGTGAATGGAGACAAATGGTTTTTAATACTTGACGTGCTGTTGGAGTGTGAGCAAAGTAACATTTATGAAGGGATTCAGGGAAACCGCAGGTCGGACTTGAGTCCTGGAGATGGGAAGTACAGTGCCTGCACTCTGAAGGAGGGGTGTTAATGTTGCAGTTTAAAAACTGTAGTGTAAAGCACCCTTCTGGCAAGACAGTGATGGAGTGAATGATGGTGAAAGTTTTTCTTTTTCGGGCCACCCTGCCTTGGTGGGAATCGGCCAGTGTGATAATAAAAAAAAAAAAAAAAATAACATACAAACATGTTATATACTCTATACTGAATAAAATAAGCCATAATATGGCGAGACCACAGGGAATATTTCGATATAAATGAGTGAATCCTCTCATGTCGTATTCTTTGGTCTCTGAGTAAGAGAAAACTGTATTTTGAAGAGGATAAATGCACTAGAACATCAGTTTACTAAGAAATGCACCCAAACAAACGCGATTTTCGTGATTTTTTTTTTTTTTTCGAGACGGCGGGCCGGCCGGCGTTCCAGGCCAATATCTCGGAAGTAACTTATTCACCTAATGGCCAAAATTCTTCCTTTATTACTTAATTAAATGGAATAATATTCACAGAAATTGTAAAATAATCATTTCTCTATTTACTAAAACTATTTTGGGGGAAATATTCCAATTATTTTGGGATTTATGTGGGAGTAAAGGGCAGATATTTTGCAACATTCCAAGAACTTCAAACTTTATTTTTTGTGAAATAAAGATAAGACATTTAGAGGTTATTATAGCTTTAGAACGTGGTATTAACATTGTTCTCAGCACCAAGTGTCCAAACAACCTTATGGCGTCCCATATAGGAATAAATTTCGCCTCAAGGGCATTTTCAGTATGTTAGTCTTTTCTCAGTTGTTGTTTGAGGTATATTTTTGATCAATATTTTTAACAAAGAGTGAAAACACTTGGTCTTGTGCACCAAAGCTGGAGGAAATCGGACGGTAAACAAAAGAGCTACAATTTTTTGACCGTCGCCACCCTTACCTAGGGACAAATTTTCTCTAAAAAAATTAGTGATCCCAGAAAACTTCGTAGCAACTTTTTTTTTGTATTTGGAAAGGTACTTTCTAGAGCTGCTTTATTCTTGTTTTGAAGCAGGGATAAATTATTGTCTGATATAATAAACCCAAGGTATTGCACATTAAAACATCCAAGAAAATATTTCTGGGGTTTAACTGTAAGATCATGAGCTCCCAGTCTGTATAAAACAAGTGACTGTAGTAAGATGACCCTCCCAGATATGATATAAATATTATCAAAATAAACTTAAACATTCTTGAGGTCAGAAGAACTATTGTCACAAGTCTGATATACGTGACACACCCAGTGACCAAGATGAAAGGTATTGTGTGATATTACATTAGTCTTCTATGAGTAGCAACAGCAGTGTATGGTTTAGAGTGTGTGTGTAATGACACTTGATGGTATGCTTGCGAGATTTCTAATTCAGACAAGTATTTACAGTCATGAAATTTATACAAGTTATGATCGATTACTGGCATTTTGTGATGGCATTTAAATAACGAAAATCTTTTGCCAGTCTTTAAGAATTCTCAACCATGACGAATGATGAACAGAAAGGCGATTTAAAAAGTTCTATGATATTTAACTTTAATAGCTTATTAATATTGCCAAACACTTTCCGTAAGTAGATAGAACAGTTTGTCTTATTGGTTCATTGGCTGACAATTGAATCTTGTGAAGAACGGTAGAGGTAAGTCCTGGGATCTCTGAGAATACATCTAAATAGAATTTATTAAGGCACTTCAGACTTTTGCTTTTTCGATAGTTCATTGTTGATGTTGAAGTTTGAGTTACTCGGAGAATCTGTAGTTAGAATATGAAATAGTTCCTTCGATCCTGTGTGAGATTGTTTATCATTTAAACAAACTTTAAATTCACAAGAATCATGACGTAACTAAGCTGTAAGGCATATCTTCATAAAAGGAATTTAAACAATGATTAACTTCTCTACGGTGATAAAGTTTGAAAATATTGACAAGATACTTTCTTTCCTAACTTTGACATCCAAGAGATAATCTACCTTATTACAGACCTTTACTACTTTATAAGGTCCGAGCCAGGAAATTAACAATTTGTTGGATTTGTCTGGTAAAGGAACCAAAACTTCACCAATATTAAATTAACGCTCTTTTTGGACCATATAGGTCTTGTATGTTACCATGGTGATACTCAGGTTCTTGACAACCACCTCAGTGGTATCTTCTAACCTTTCACTAACATTTAAAAGAAATTGACAAGTGTTTTGGACCACAATTCATTCAAGATAGAGGTCCACCAGCTTGATTCCAAATAAGTAATTCGAAAGGGGAATATCCAAAGGAATCACTGAGTTTCACACATTGCAAAGAGAGCACTAGGCAAATATCGATGTCAGTCAATTGGTTTAAGAAAACACTTTCTTTAATGTTGACTTTAGGATGGCATGTCTTACCACTCTTCTGTTGCAATTTTGATGATATGGAGAAGTAAAAATAGGCTGAAAAAGATGATCAACTTTGCCCTTTATATCAGAAAGAATTTCTCTGGGTATACATTTCTGAAAAATCAGCGAATAACGCTTCTGCAACTTTTACTTAGGTAATGGATTTTATCGCCTCTCGGAAGTCAGTCATAGTCAAGATTTATTCATAACCTCCTGATGAGCGAGGAGTGATAGGACCAACTATATCCACTTCAACTCTAGGAAATGGAACTGAATGAACTGGCATTTTTACCATAATAACTCTTAGTTCTCCCCATGTGTGAGGTAAGTTGACATACTTGACATGATCCACAATATTTATAGATGTCCGAAGACATCCCAGGCCAGAACTACAAGTCTTTGATCTTCTCATAGGTCTTCCTATGTGAAAAATGGCCAGAGACTGGAAAGCCATGAGAAATCTTCAAAATAGTCTCACGACAATTTTTCGTAATTACTAACAGACTTCTACCCATGTCATTTGGATTTTCAGCTGACACTAAGTATATTCTTGAATAGTAGAATATCTTTACATACATATTTATAAGAAAAATTCTTTCTTTGGATTACATTGCCTGTTAAGGCTAACTTCCATGTTTCCTCTAAAGAAGGAAAAGTCTTTTGATGACCCTGTAAATCTGTGTGAGAAAGCTCAATAGGCTTTCCTTCGGAGAGAACCAACAGATGAATAGGTTTTACCTTAGACTGTGTTGTAGTAATGACATTAACCGAGTCCTGTTGTTGACCAGATTAGTCACTCGTGCTTCTTCGCATGTTTCTATACCATCCGGTTTCGTGGAATAAATTTTTAAGGGTTTTCCAGGGGCTTCGTGACTATTAGTACTCTGATTCAAGTTATCAGTTTCATTAACTTATTTTGTATTGGAATAATCAGAAATATTAAGAGGATTAAGTTACGACTTAATCTTCACCGTAGCAATAGGAATATAATTAACTCCAGTTTTTAAGTAAATTTTATTTATTACCAATCATTTAGTTTTATTGGTACCTGGTTAGCGAATTAAAAAACCAATTGCAATTATAAATGAAACAATGCTATACATCCAGGAACACAATCTTACGTTCAAATTCTTATTAACAGACCATACCACGGGTGGGGATAGAACCCGCAATCTGAGTCTCAAAACTCCAGACCATCGCGTTAGCCACTGGACCAGCTAGCCACAATAAGATTCATAAATAACAAAAAAAGGCACAATACCGTGACTGGAACGATACACAAATAACCCGCACATAAAAGAGAGAAGCTTACGACGACGTTTCGGTCCAACTTGGACCATTGACAAAGTCACACTAACCAGAAGTGGAGCTGGACGGCTATATATAGGCAGGAAGAGGTGGGACAAAGTCACACTAACCAGAAGTGGAGCAGGACTGCAATGTATAGGACACCTATATATAGCCGTGCTGCTCCACTTCTGGTTAGTGTGACTTTGTCCCACCTCTTCCTGCCTATATATAGCCGTCCTGCTCCACTTCTGGTTAGTGTGACTTTGTTCCACCTCTTCCTGCCTATATATAGCCGTCCTGCTCCACTTCTGGTTAATTTGACTTTGTCAATTCAAAGTTTATTCTCTATAAGGATTACAATGCTGAGTTTACAGAATTTGGTTATTGTGTGGTTTACATGTAGTAAAATAATGATTACAGAGTGTACCACTAGAACACCTAGCATGGCTAGGCATTTCGGGCAGACTTAGTTTAATTCTTAATTTCAAAATATTACAAATTATGAGGTAAGTTGGAATTATGCCTAAGTGACTAAATACTAGTTTGTGAGTTTAGCAATGTGAATGCTTTTGTATTGGCACAGTACATAGTTTCAGTATTGGAGTATCACAGGATTCATTATTTTAAGATTGAGATTAATATTTCTGTTTATGGTCAAATGGGTGAGTGAAAGTGTGATCCACCAGGTGGTATTTGTGTAGTTAGTTGACGGGGTGTATCAGGGAGATAAGATGCTTTCTAATGGTAGTTTTGAAGGTGATGAATGTGTCTGCAGTTCTAGAGTTCTCAGGTAGGGTGTTCCAGATTTTAGGGCCTTTGACATACATTGAATTTTTGTAAAGGTTTAGTTGGACACGGCGAATGTCTTAGAGATGTTTGAGTCTGGTGTTATGCCTGTGGGTTCTGATACAACTATCAAGAAAGCGTTTTAGGTCAAGGTTGATATTGGAGTTTAATACCCTTTGTCGGGCAGGTCCGATAATTTTCAGACTTAAACACGTGCAACTTTACGCGTGTCATCCTACATGCGCTGCGCATCTGGATTCCTGTTCTTTAATTCTAGCCAATCACAAGCCTTCCCTGAGTCACTTCAGCTAAGTGATGAAGGCGTTTGCCGCCTTCCCATTGGTTGAGAGATCAAAACAAACACTCGTGGCTTGGCATCGCCCACAGTGGGTTTTTTCCATCCAGTGCTACTAATATACTCTTGGATTTTACCTTCTACAATGTCGGTAAGTACTGATTGTTGTGTTTAGTGCGTACATGAATAGTTTAGGCATATTTTGATATATACATAAAGTCCGTGTGAAGCATAATGTGAGTGTAGCATGCAGTTGAAAAAAGTGCAACAAAGGAAGTACGAAAATATTCGTACCTGCCCGAGACGTGACATAGTACAATTTCAGTAAAACAAATATTTATAAAAAAAATTCTATTGCATATACGAACTCTGTAGTGGCCTGGATCTATACAGAAGGTTTCTATTGTCCTTCCAGATCAATGAGAAATTGTTTTATGGGGAGCCCTCCAGCACCAGTTCGAAATATGTCTGCATTTTGGATGACAGTGACTCAGAACCAGAGGTAGATGACCCAGAATTGCTGGATAGTGGTGATGAATATTTGCCACTAGATGCAGAGGTGTCAAGTGATGATGAGGAGGAAGAAAGGCCAGCCAAAAAACAGAAATTAGTGAAGAAAAAGAAAGGTATTACGATTGCAAGCATTGCAGCCACTCGAAGAAATTGGTCACATCCTCATTCCAGTGTTCTGTATGCAAAGTAAATCTGTGCATAAAGAGTAATAGAAATTGCTTCAGCAACTACCATACCATCAATTAGCAATGTAGAATAATTGGTCTTCCTCATGAATCTCAGGAATATGGGACTTAAAAGTTTTATCCCTTTGCAATATGTCCATGCTGCTATTTGTTTCATTTTTATATTTTTCTAATACATACAAACTGTTTTGATACAAGCTTCATTTATGTTTTTGATATTGTCTGTTTGTATAATAAATTTAAAAATAGTTATTGGGTGTTTTTATTAACAATTGCAAGTTTGCAACATTCAGATTCTTACTCCCTTTGTTGGGCAAGTGGGAAAATTTTCAGACTTTGGAGATTAGCAATTGCTTGAAAACTAACCATCAGAAATCCATTTATATAGGCTCATTGGCTTCGTATTGAGTTACTCTATCCACCATAGGGAGTTCAGTTCGAATTTCTAATTTTAGGGCCCCTTGCCCGACAAAGGGTCCTGTAGATGTAGATTGCACAGTAGTAAGTGTGGATGTACTGAACAGGGAGTAAGTTTAGATCTATGAAGAGTGGGGGGGGTTACCAGGGATGGGATTTGGCGATTATTCTTACTGCAGCTTTTTGTTGGGTTATTATCGGCTTTAGGTGTGTTGCTGCAGTTGATCCCCAAGCACAAATAGCATAGGTGAGGTATGGATAAATAAGTGAGTGGCATAGTGTGAGAAGGGCATTTTGCGGTACGTAGTATCGTATCTTGGAGAGGATCCGAACCGTTTTGGATACTTTTTTGGTTATGTGTTCGATATGGGTGCTAAAATTCAGGTTGTTGTCAAGGTATAGGCCTAGGAATTTGCCCTCATTATGTCTGGTAATTAGAGTGTTGTCGATCTTAATGTTAATTTGTGCATCTCCTGTTCTGCTATGAAACATAATATAGTAGGTTTTGTCAGTGTAAAGCATAAGTTTATTGGCTGTCATCCAAGTTGATATTTTGAGCAGCTCCTCGTTAACAATGGTGTTGAGGGTGGCAAGATTAAGGTGAAAGATGATATAAGTCGTGTCGTCAGCAAAGAGAATGGGTTTCAGGTGTTGTGATACGTTTGGAAGATCATTGATGTATATGAGGAAGAGCAGGGGACCAAGGACACTTCCCTGCGGAACTCCAGTATCAAGTGGCCGTGTTGTTGATGCTGTGTCTTTAATGGTGACATACTGATACCTATTAGTAAGGTAAGATTTGAAATAAGCAAGCGCATGGCCTCTTATACCGTAATGGTCAAGTTTGTGGAGTAGGATGTCGTGGTCTACTGTGTCAAAAGCTTTTCTTAGGTCAATAAAAATTCCTAGTGGATATTCCTTATTTTCCAATGCTGTGTAAAGCAGATCTAGCATTTTTATGATTGCATCATTAGTGCTTTTATTTTTCCTGAATCCAAATTGGCTGGGGTTGAGTATGTTTTGTGCAGTTATATTTGAATATAGTCTCCTGTGCACGAGTTTCTCAAAGATTTTGGATAGCAATTATAAGTTTGATATTAGCCTATAGTTGTTAAGTCTGTAGGGTCACCACCTTTATGTATTGGTGTAACCCTTGCCATCTTGAATCTTGAGTAGTTTCGGGAAGGTGTTAGTTTCTATTGACTTGCTAAAAAGTAAAGAAATAGCATG
Source organism: Cherax quadricarinatus (assembly GCF_026875155.1). NCBI lineage: Eukaryota > Metazoa > Arthropoda > Malacostraca > Decapoda > Parastacidae > Cherax > Cherax quadricarinatus. Next base: position 1,182,659 of record NC_069483.1, read on the forward strand.
TGAAAGGACAGGGGCCCCTCACTTTC
>NC_069483.1:1183184-1254741 GCF_026875155.1 Cherax quadricarinatus
ATTGCTCCTATTTAGTCCATTAACTGTATAGAGCTTGAATGTCATGTTGCACTGTGTTATTGTTTTTAACTTTAAATTCCAGTTTTAAATGTGAAAGCTTACATGTTTTGGGGTTTTTTGAGAAAAGTTTATCCTTTTAACTTTGTAGTTTTTTTGTATGTCTTTGGACTTTTCTATACACCACGTTGTTAAAAACTATGTTTTAAAACAAGCATTAAGAAAATTTAAAAATTTAATGTTTTGATCATTGCTGTTACATTAATTGGGAAACCCAATGTTTTTGTATGTTGGGTTGTAAAAATGGGGTGGTTGGATACCCAAGGGGGGGGAATATGCTTTTTAAATAATTCAATGAAATGAATTGCTGATTGTAGTCGATTATACATAATGTGGAAGAAGATGGATGTCTGGGTCAAATTGCATCCTTTTCGAGGGTTTATTAAAAAGTTTTTTCTTATTTTAAATTCTGTGGGTAGCCCAAAGTTTGGGGTTAAGTGATAGGATGGGGGAACAAAAGGGGGAGGGTTGTACCCAACGAGTTGTAAGTGGGGTGTGTAAATGTTACGTAGGTAGGTTTGGTTAATTTTTAGCCCTACATGATTTTTTATATATTATATTTTTGAAATATATTTTAAATAAAAAAAAAAAATCGCTACCAAAAAATATTATTATAATTTTATTTTTCTATTTATAAATTTTATAATAAAACGTCATTTTTCCCTTCCCAAAATGGAATAAAAAAAATAGATCTTTCCCCACCTGAACCATTTTCCACACATGTACCTCCGTCGACCCACCCCCCATACTTCACACAAAAGGGCCAGAAGTTAAATACCCTGACCCCCCCCACCCCCATTTTACCAATACTCACCCCGCATTAAAAATCTTATAACCCAAAAATTTTCAATTTTAGCCCTCTATAACCTTTCAAAAAACCTCCCTACCTTTTTCCAATATAGTCTCTTTTGCCCAAAGTTCGATAAACGCCGCCGCCAAATCCTTCTCGCACTTCCCCACCCCCCTTCCCCCTCATACCCACAAACATAAGTTCCCCAGATTTTATTGCAAACCCAATTGCCAACCCTCTCCCCACTCACATCAAATTCAACACTCGCAATCCCGACCCCAACCCCCCACCCTTGCCACTACCTTTTACTCCATACCTATGCACCCAAAACCTTCACAAAAAATAGACAACATACAGCGTCTTCCCCCTGCATCTGCTAAAAAACCCTCCCCCATGTCCCTCCTATCTCAGTGCCCCCCTTTGTCAAATCAATCACTTTCGCTCTCCCTTTGAGAAGAGACGTGTAAAAACACTGCTGTCCCTATATTGACCGTGCAGTTTCATTTTCTCAACATCGCATGCGGGTAGACCCCGGGTAAATACTGTGTTAAAATTGCCCTGGGGGGCCGGGCGGGGCCATCGACACGATACTGTTGCCTGCGAAAAATCCGTGATACCTAGGTATTGAAAAAAAACGGGACTGGCAGTGGGGAAAAATGAATGTGTGTAGGATCTTGTAAAGCCTGCTCGCTCTTTTTAAAGGGCAGGGGTCAAAAAATTTCCCGGGTTATCGTGGTTAACCATGCAGTTCAGAAGCTCCCGGCTTCCCAATATTACACTGGGAAAGGTCAGAAACCCCGTTGGGGCGATGAGTCTGACATACGAGCTGCATGGGTAATTATGGTACCATATGGCCAAGCAGGGGGGGTGTCTGGGGCCCAAAAAAGGGATACCAAGGGAACATTTCTGTAAAGATAAATTACATCCCCCAACCCCTTCTTACATGATTTAAAAGACTTCAGGCCCGGTATTGGTGTATTGCAGGGAAACACCCACTTCGGGTTGTGCGGTCATAAATATTGCGGAAAGTGTGAACGACACGAGTCCCAAGGGTTTTTGACAAACAAAGCACGACTTGGGGAGGAAGGGCGGGGCAAGATGTCCTGGTGCCCGGCACTCCGTCAAATTATTTGGAGAGAAGAGATTGAGAGGTTCGGGGGGGGCGTGTGCACTCCCCGGAAGTGTCCCCTTTTTTGGGGGCAGAACCAGTGGGGTGCGGCTCCACAGATGGCAAAACAAAGACTCGAGGAACCATTCCCCTTGTTGGATGAATTATTTAGGAAGGGAGCTGAGTCCTTCATACCACCCCTAACCGGGGGACCGCTCAAAGGGGTCGATTTGGGACAGAAGAACAGCATCGTGGGCTTCCGAACCTTTAAAACAAAAAGTGGGGGGGAAAATTCACCAGGACGCAATGTGGATGATGACATGCAGGGGAAAGTGAACGGGGAACTTCTGTAAACTTTCAATTTGGGAGGGTGCTGAACCCCCCCAGGATCAAAAAAAAAACCGGGGAATTGGCACAGAGGGGGTCCTGGGGACCAAAACTCAGGGGTTGGTTAAGAGTGTTTTAAAACGGGGGATGAAAAAGGTGGAAGCAAAAATCGGGTGAGAACACATTTCAGAGGAAAAACCCCCACGCCATTTAAGTCCTGAAAATAAATATTAATGGTTTGAGGCTGTGGAAAGTGTTAGGTTCGGAATTATTTGTGAAAATAAGTTGACATGTGTTCGAAAGGGGAACAAATAAAAAAATTTAGGCATGATTGAGGATAGTTTGAATGAGGGTTATGTGGAGAATACTTTACAGTTGAAAGGGTGTTGCCATCAGTCGGGAGACACCCTTTTGTTTTAAACGTTGCGGGGGTGGGGGGGGGAGGAAAATAGGGGGAGGTTATGGGAAAGGTAGAAGCGCTTTTGTGTGGTGATCCCCTGCAAAAGAATTGGGCATGTAAAAACCCCTTCGGAAGGGTTAATTTACATAGAGCCCCTCCTGCAGGCATCGGGGAGGATTGAATTGCGATATGGCGTAGGGATTAAACCCGGGGAAGGGGACTTTTTTTCGGGGGTTTTGGGGGGATTTATGACTGGGGGGGGGGGTGGGGTTGAGCATACTTTTGTACATCGTGGGTACAGGGCACAATTTGATAGGTTTGTGCCCGTCCCCGTCGAGCAAAGCTTTCATATCGAAAATGTGGGTTTCCCAATTATCAGGGTTCTCCTGGAGAGGGGGGGGGGATTCTTTAAAAGGAATCGAGTTCGGGAAATTGAATTTTAAAATTTGTTAAAAGGGGATGGAGAGCACCAATCCTTTGCATTTGGGGAGGGTTTGTGGGGGAGCCCCGGGGGTGGTACTTGGTTTGGGGGGAATGGTGCTAAGAATGTATCCCGGGGTTATTAATTCACGGGGCATGAAAATAATATTGTACAGGCTTGGGGGATTTTTTAAAGGACAGTTCGTGATTTTATGTGGGGATGGTGACGATACCCTCAGAAAAATAAGGATTAAAAAACGAAAGGGGCTTGATAATGATCGATTTGAGGTGCACGGGGTGGGAGGTTTGGAGGATTTTCTCTTGGGATGGGCATTGGGTTTGTGTGTTGGGAACAAAGGCAGGGGAAAGCCGGGAGATGAGGGGGGCAAACAGTGCAGCAGGAAAAATCTACTGGGGGCCCAAGTGGGGGTGACGCCGGGGGCATGAGCTATATTTTGTGCTTGGTTTAAAATTTACATGTAAGAGGGGATAAGTAATATAACAAAGGGGAAATTGGAAAAACTGCAGTGTGGCTTAGCCCAAAATGAGAAGTTTTTAAAAGGGCCAAATTTTGGGGTGCAAGATATGGCAGGTCTGGCGGGGCGAGCTTAATAAAGCACCTGCATTGAGGCTACTGAGGATTTCTGTGTAAAAATTTGGGGGCTGATGGGGGCGTTTTTGGGGTAGGGTTATTAACATTTTAAAAAAATGACGGGGTTATGGGAAAATTTCCCCCGGGAGGGCATGGGGGTTTTGGTGCCAAAAAAAAAATCGATCTACATTTCTGGAAATAGGCCATTTCCTTATGTGCGTATTGCAAGTTTTTTATGAGGATACGGGGGAAAAGACTAAAAAAGGTGATGGACGTTTAGATAAGGACAATAGGGAATACCGGGCATCCATTTTCAAAGGGCAGGGGATGATTCAATTTTTCATAGAAAGTGCAGGGTTGGGGGGGGGGGGATTTTAGCTTTGGTTGGGCTACTGCATATGATAGGTAAAAGGGGGGAGATTTGGTGTTCATCTTTGGGCAGGGTTTTGGGAATAAAATCTTCTCTTCAAAAACTTTAAAAGGGGGGGTGACTATGTGTGTGAGGTCAAGGGTCGTTGGGTGTGCCTTCATGGGTTGGGGTTTGAGGCAAGGCTGCCCCTTTCACAATTGGTTTGGTTTTTTCAGGACCTTTTTTTAAATAGGGGGGTGGGGGCCCTAGTTTTTTGTGGATTTGGGGGTTTTTTAGAGCGATGGGGCCCGGGTTTTGGGGTTTCATAGAATTCGACCCCTTTTGGGTAGGGGGTTGGTGTAATTTCATCAGGTGAAGGAACAGTGGACTTTTTTCTGGGGGCGACGGGATAGTTTTAATCCACAAGACAAATTTTCGGGGCAGTTGGGACTGGACCAAATGAGTGGGGGATTAGAAGTAGGGGAGTGTGGTCGATAACTTAAGATAGTGGATGTCTATGATTTGTCCGATGGTTGCACGTGGTGAATCGGGGGGTTTTTGGGATATGCTTAAAAAGACATGAGTTTAAAACGTCCCACATCTCACTTGAAACCAAAACAATCATGACAAACGTTTTTATAAGAAAAATTATGCTTTGGGTCATGTACCCATTAATGCGCCAAGAGGTCACAAAATTGCGTGGGGTTTATGGGTTTATTTGGGGGGTGGGGCTGGGGGGGGGTTAAAAAGGGGGAAATTTTCTTTGTTGTTGGCCAAGGGGGCTGGGCAAACCCGCGGAAAGAAGGATTTATGATATTTCGTAAAAGTTTTCTGCGGGGGGGTGGGGGAAAAGGGGGGGAGAGAAAGTGCAACAGACATAAAAGGGAGGTGGGGGGGGAAGACTTTACGGGTTTTACCGGGGCCGGGGAAGATTTCCGGGGGGGTAAACGCCCCCGGGGCCCCTCTGTACCCCCCTCCTGGTGGATCAAGCCGATCAACCGGTGTTACTGCTGGCTGCCGCAAACAACATACGAGCCACACCCGGGCTGATCGGGAAACCGCTTTGTGTTGCCCATGCCACTTGAAGCTCCCAGGGATCTTTTGGGTAACCCCCCTTATGTTTTGGGAAGGCAGTTGAACACCCGGGGCCCCTGTCACTTTTTGTATGGTCTTTAACGTGCTAGTGACCCCCCTGTTTTTTCATTGGGGGTTTTTGAATGTCTGCCAATCTTTTGCTTTCGTATGATGATTTGTGTGCAATTTTGGGTAAGTCCCTCTGTTTTTTCCAGGTAAAAATCATGTATCCTCCCCCTGCGTTCAAGGGAAACGTTCGGGAAACCCAAGTCCCGTAATTGAGGTGTTTTTCTCCGTTTTGCTGTTGTAAGGTTCTCGTACATTTTCTAGGTCAGCAATTTCACCTTTTTTGAAAGTGCGTTAGTGTGCAGCAATTTTCCCACCTAATAGAAAAAGGCCTGAAGAGGTCTCATGGTTGGGCAGCCCTCGTTTTGAAGGTTTCATTACCATCCTTCATTTTTACAGATCGATTGATAAAATTTATGTCCTTGAAGGGAGATCCTCCGCATATCACCCCCCGGGTCTTTGACTTTGGGTGTTTCGCCTTTTTGTCCAAATTTTTTTATACAGATAAGTTTTAATTTTCCCGTGTTTCCCATATCAGAAATTAAAATTTCCATGTTAACTTCATATTTTTTCGCAGCCCACTAAAAGTTTTGGTTGATGCCCGCCGGAGCCTTTCGTGTCGCATTTGGGAAAACACTGTCAGCAGTTTTGGGTTCAAATTTCAAAGGAAAACCGGTGTGTGGCTGACATCCTTGTCTTGTCAATTAGGAAGGAACAAGATGGGGGGGGTACTGTGCCTTTGGAACAGGCTTTCACCGTGCCTGCCCGGCTTTACTCTGTTTACTACTACTCTTGTTTCTTAGTAGGAAATTTTAGATCCTCGACCACTTTTTCCCGTTTTTTCCTTTTGCAAGCATTTTTTTGCGCTATTACCCAGGCACACTTGTCGAAGGCTTTTTAAAGTCTGTAAAATATTACATTTCATTCTTTTTTTTCTTCTGGCATTTGGCCTTTCGTAGGTCCAAAGTTTAGACAAAAGGGGGACTTTTTTAAACCCTTTTTCCCTGGTTGTGTAACTGATGGGGTTTTTAGATGGGTGGGATCTTTCTTCTTTGACTTTTCAAAAATTTTTATGTATGGGATTTAGTGCTTCCGTTGAGTTCTTTGCGGTTTCTTTACTGCCCCCTTTTTGGGGTGGGGGTATGTTGTTGTTTTTTAAATAAATGTGGGACACCCCTGTCCATGGGTCCCCCTCCCTCGGGTGGGAAAGGCTCGTGTAGGGCTTTTTGAGTTTTGATGCACAGATTCCAGAGTCGGGCCTGGGCAGAGTGATTGCATGTCATTTTTGCCCGTTCGAAGTCATTTGGGGGAGGGTAAATCAATAGGGTTGGTTAACCCAAACCTTTTGGGTCTTCATAAAAAAAAACATTTTGATCTTCGACTCCAGTTGGGTTTTGTGGGTTGTGAAAACTTTGTCTATTGGGGTTAAGAGCTCACTCATTTCCTTGCTGTCATCTTGGGGAGGGGCCCTCTTTTTTATGTAAAGGGCCCCCTCCGGACGTTTTTTCTCGACTTTTATTTGGATAGAGAAAAATACTTTTGGGGTTTTTTTCGATTTTTTCATGATTTTAGTTTTCCCGGATTCCCGACTCCTATAGATTTCCCTTTAGCTTAATTCAAGTTTTTCTATTTTTCCCGACAGTGTCTCCCACCCTTTCAGATAGATTGACCTCTTTTAGCCGTTGTTATTTTTTTCTGTGCCTGTAAAAGAGCGCCGTCTCTTCTTTTTACATCTACCCCCTTTTTTTTAGATAATAAGTCTTGTCATACATGAGTGCCCCCAAGTTAATTTTCTAGGAAATTGGGGTTTGTGTTTCTTTGTATACTCCCCCTTTTATCGGTTTGGGTTGGTTTACTTGGTCCCACTTATGTTTTTTTTTTTTTAAATTGAAATTGGGGATCTCCTCGTGACTAATCTCATTTTGTCGGTCTGGGGTCCCGCATACATGTCTGAACCTCAAATTTTGTTTTTGACTTGTATATTGTTTTTTTAGTGTATTTCTTATCAATCTATTGTTAGTGAAGATGGGTCTGTGTTTCTTATTCTTAGGCTCTATTTTGCTGGTTTAAATGAATTTTTTGCAGAGATTTAAAATCTGTGATGTGAGTTTTCTCAGACTGCCCCGGTGTTATTACTGCAACAATATTATTTGCTATATTCCTCCATTTTTGGTGCCTTAAGTTAAATCCCCCAGGGGAAGATGTTGGTGCAGGGCTGGGAAAATTTTTTAACAGTGTCAAATTTTTTCAGCTGTTCCTGGGGTTGCGGGGTGTTTCCTGGGGGCTTGTAAATACCACAATGACAGGGTTTTGGGTTTTCGAAACCTTTTCTGCTAAAACTTCCACTACTCATTTTAGGGATTAACAGTTTTGTGCAACAAGTGACTCTGCAATTAAAGGGCCAACCCCCCCCCCCCCTTGCCTGTTTACTCTGTCACATTGTATAGGTTTAACCCATCCATATTTTTTTGTCCAAGTGATCCTATATGTGGGGCCAGGAAAAAACCCCGAACATTGCCTTTTTCCTTGCAAGCGTCCACGGTAAAATTTTGTTTTTTGTTGCTGGCTTAGACCCCGTTTTTGCAAGGAAAAATGCATCGACTGGTGTATTCGGTACTGGGGGGGGGGTTTTTTTTTTGGCATTTGTTCTTTACTGTTGGTTTGGAGTGGAGGGCCCTCGACGGGTTCCACTCCCGGAATGTGGATTTTGGGGTACAATTTCTGCCATTTCCCCCAGTTTTTTTTTTCCCTTTTGGGACTAAAAAACCTCTCCCCTTGATGGCGTGTACCCAGGTTTTTTTCCCGGCCCGGAGTTTTTTTTCTTTTTGTCCCCGTGGATGGTGTCCTGGGAATTTAAGTTTAGCACAGTCTTTTCCTTCTAAAAGGGAACATTTTTTAGGGTGAAAAAGTTTCAGGAAGGGGTTTATTTTTCCGTTGTCATTGGGCACGGCATTTTCTGGGGGGTCATATTGCACGTCCCCCTTTTTTTCCAGAAACCCCTGTCTGCAGAACCCAAGCTCGATGTGCATAGGCTGGGGTTTTTTGCCTTGGTTTCTGTATGATTCCCCGTTTGGGGCATGTTTACCTGCTTTTCCTATCTTCCCTAGCCCAACAATGGGGCTCCCACCCGTTGTTTTTGGGAATATACCCCACTATTTCTTTGGAGTCCCTTGTTTGCATTTCCTGTTTTATTTTTTGTTTCAAATTGGTTTTTTTATCTTTAGCAATTTTTTCCCACTACGGCCCTGTCCCCCCATGAGGGGCATTTTAAAGCATTCCTTCCTGCGAAAAAACCCGACACCGACAAAATCCCCACTTCACCTTACGTCTCCCGGACCACCTCCCCTTCACCCTTACTGCCCCAGGACAGCATCTCCCAACTTTACCATTTTTTTGCTCCCCCCGGCGCCTCCCTTCACCATTTTCGTCTCCCAGGACAGCACCTCCAGCTTCACCTTTTTTCTCCCAGGGCAGCACCCCCACTTCACCCTTTAATGCTCCCAGGACAGCACTTCAACCCCACATTTACTGACTACCAGGAAACCCCACCTTACAGTTTCTGATACATGGGCCCCTATCAAGGGCAGACCCTTCAGCCCAGATTTTTATGTTCCCCTCGTGTAGAAACCTTCCCGGTTTCTAGAAAGACTTTGATTTTCCTCTTTTATCCCTTGTTTTTATCCCCAGATTTATCCCTTTGGGGATACCCAAAACACTTCCCCGTTTTAATACTGCTTTAGTAGTTTTGGTTTCCAAAGGGGGGGTGGCACCAATTTCCACAAAAAGACAATTTATCCGTGGAAGCCCGTTTTTATTTTTTGCAGATACACACAGCTTCATAATGATTTAATGGTTGATTTACTGAATTTATCAACCTCTTTAAAACTCTATTAATAAACTCCTTTAAAAAAATCTCTAGCTATCTGTTTTTTTTTTTCTAACTGTACTTGTATACATTTGCTTACCGGTACGCTCCTGGGGTTTTGTTTTTATTTATTGTTGTGTTTTAAAAGGGCGCCACAACCCCATCCTTTACTCTGCTTTTTTTTCCAACGAAACTGTTGAAACCGGGCAGGGGCGGACCCCCCGAGGGGTTTGGTCCAGTCGAGGTTCGGGCCAGTCGATTATCTGTCAGTGGGGCTCTTTTTTAAAACATAAGGGCGGTTTTTGGCTAATCATGAAGGATTATGGAAATTATCTACCCCGGGAATATGTGATTTGATGATACAGAATAAACTTTCGTGTTAAGAAACCGGGGATGCTGGCAAATCCTACAGTCGAACGGTCGAACCCAACCCTTGTTTACAACGCGTACTACTTTTCTATTTTTTTTTTTTTGGCCTCAACCACAATAAATCTATTTATCACTATATTCTGGGGGAAATTTTGGATTAGGACGCTTTTTCTGTAGTAAATTCTTCCGTTGTGATATTGCGACCGGGTAAAATAAGGTTATATGAAATTCACATAACGCGGTATTTCAAGAAAAAAAGAAATAATGAAAGTCCCCCCCTCCCAAAAAGTACCATTATAACACGGTTTGTTGCTCAAAAACACTGATTTGCTATTCACTGGTTTTACTAATAATATGCGAGAAAAACTACAGGCCCGGAAATTATTTAAAAAACTGCCCTTGGGGAAGTTTCTGGCGATTCTGGACCTGCCTCTTTTCTTATCACTTCATTTTCAAATTTACCTGTGTTCAAAAAATACTTTTGCCTTGATCATCTATTACTAGGGGGCCACGTAGATAACTATAAAAAGTTTTCACAAATTTTTCAGAGAGACTTTATTTCCTCTGACAAGAAAATTTAATTATTTTTATTTTTTCACACGGCACCAGGCCCATGTTTCCCCCCTGGGAAATAAAAATTGTAGGTATGCACACAATTCTCCTTTTTGACCTTATGTAAAGTTTCCCCCCCAAGATTGGTTCCAGGGGCTGGGATGTTTTATAATTGAGAAAAAATTTAAATTCTGCACGAAGACGACCCTGAAAACACAAAAACCCGGAGCACAAGAGGACCTGAGGGGGAGGTGAGGGAGGGGATTGGGGTTTCGAGGTGGGGTGGCGAGAACCACCGAATAAGCTGTGGTTTCCTGAAGGGGGGGAAAGAGGCAGCTCGTGGAAGGGGCTACCGATGTAGCCTGGACAAAATATGGGAACGTTTCCGGGGAATTGCGCATCTGTGGGGGACAGAGGGGATTATCGCTTTTTTTTCACAGATTCTGCCGTCTGGATAGTTTATTTAAACGAAGGCTCAGGGAAAGGGGGAACTGCAGGTTGGGACTAGAAAACCCTTTTTTACGTTGATTTTTTGTGAAAAGCATGGGGGGGTCCGGGGAAAGGTTTGGAAGGGTAGTTCGATTTATGGGGAAAGGTGGGGTGTAGTATTACGATGTTAATTTTTAAAATTTAGGGTAGGACGCGTTAAAAACATGGGGGCAATTTTTTTGACTGATTTATGTTCACATAATTGCAAAAGAGATGTGGGGGGTGAAGAAAAAAGGGGTGGCACAAACATTTACAAATAATGCCACAATGGGGAATATAGGTGGGGATGGGAAATGATTTTACAGGGGTTAAGGAATTTTCGGGTGCGTGATTTAGGAATTTTTTTGGTCGGGGAATAACGGGCTAGCCTCCCCTACAGGCTTAGGTGGAGTGGTACATGTAGGTGAGGTAGAAAAAACATTGGGAAAAATAAAGGAAAAGTGCGGAGGGAGGCAGTTCACTGTTTTAAAACACCCTTTTCTTATTTAAGGTGTTTTTTTCCTTGGGTATTAGAGGACATGATGGAAAGCACGTTTAAAAAACTATTAGGGGCGTGAGGTGTGGTTAAAAATTTGTGCATTTGTACTGGGATGTCATAATTTTCTTTAAATTATACTATGTTGGTGAGAGCATGTTAACAGGGGAAGTATTGGGACATGGTAAAAGCATAATTTAACATAAAGCTTACAAAATTTTAAAATTAAGGGTGGGCATTTTTGTTATATTTTTTTCCATTGGAATTGGACTTTGTATAACCCGATATTCCGAAAATTTTTTTGGGTTTTGTGTACAAGTTTTAAAAATGTTGCAACATGACCCCATTTGCATAACATATATTGCAAGTGTAAAAACCCCTTTTGGGGATAAAAATTAAGCTTACTTGTGTTAACATTATTGTGTCTATAGGTTTGGTTTTTTTTTTTTTTCTCTTTGTATTTTAAAAATAGATGCCAATTGTATTAGTTTTTTGAATTAGGTCTATTTTTTTGGGTGTATGGGAAATAATGGGGGGAGCCACTTACCCGCGGGGGGTTTGGTGTGCGCCGGAACTGTCAAGATTTCCACAAGAATGTCTTAGATTGGATATAGGGTATCATGGTGTTTTGTAAATGTGTGTATGGGGATGAATGCAACGAGTCAGGGCCTTAAAATCTTGTATAAAAATGTGTAGAAGTTTTAGAGTGTTTGATATTATGTAAATGTCAAAATTGGGGGGTGTGTTTTGGTGTGTTTTTATTAAAAAAGGTCGAATGAGGGGGTTTTTTTTGTAAATCGGTAATGTAAAAAGTATTTTTTTTTTTGGGGGGGGACTGTAATTTTGTTGTATCATTATAAAAATAATCCAAGTGTGGGTGTGTCTGTTGTGTAATTGGGACGCGTTGCTCTCAGATGTCTTGTAGAAACCCAAGTAGATTGAGTACTGGAACCATTTTTGATTTGTATTTGGTTTCTTTTTAATATGTACTTGTTTATGTACAAAGTCTTTTAAAAGGTTTTAATAACATCAAATGAAATACTATGCAAATTGAGGGAGCGCTTCTCTTTGTTTAAATAAAATAATGCTTTTGTATGTATTTGGTTGATGTAACGTAGAATTTGGAATCTTTTTTTAACTTAGGCTAGGGACATAATGCATAGTAGGGGCGACAGTTTTTGTCGCACAAATTTAAAACCAGTGTTTTTCCCAAAGGGGAATTATACTTTTTTGGGGAAGAACCCTTAATGGTTTTTTTTATTTAATGTATTGTTTGTTTTAATAAAAAAATCTTGGAGATCGCCCCCGTTGGCTTCCAGCAGGAAACGATACATAACTCACGACCCTGGTTCTTTCCCTTAATTTAAAAAATCTTTTCCATTTAATCCCTGCATACGGGGTTTTAGACCCTTCAACAGGCACCACTTTTGTCCTCTAACAATTTCCAAAGTTCCCCCCCTTTTATTTTTCCCCGGGGTTCCCGGGCTAACACAAAGGGCATGTAACACTTTTTTCACATTCCTTCTTTTCCGCTCCCCATACCTTTTCCCCTGGTGGTGTACCTTTTACTGCCCCCTCCCCATCCCCTGCACGCATCATTCCCTCTTAAAACAAATTTCACGCACTTTTTTCTTTTTAAAACAAACCCAAACCTCCCTTAATCCGGCAATGTCTTACCCCCCTTTGCAACCGTTGCACCCTGATCCCCATAAGAATTTGAACACCATTTTAAGAATATCGTGATCGCCGCTCTGTTAATGGCAACACTCCCAAACAAACCAGACTTTACTTATAGTAACCATTGATAAAATTTGCTATTTGCCAAAGGGGTTAAATGGTGGGGTCGCACCCCCAAATCCCGGCACCTTTCCCACCGTCCTATTAAAAATTTTGACCCTTGCGCACTCATCTCAGCCCATATATCACCACTTTTTTCGACCCCAGTATGCACTGCAAAACACACATCCCCATTTATCCCCCCCCATTTCCCAGCTCCATTATCATTGACTTCTCCAGTTTTATTTATCCCTTTAGTTTCCCCCAAAAAACATGTGTACATTCCCCAAAACTCCTAACCGTGTCCCCTCCCCACCAGAATGTTGTATCGTCAACATAGCCCCCAAGCCGGGAAAGGGGCTTCTGCTCCCATCCCCCCATTCCTTGACATCCTCCCCCACCCAAAAAAAAGGACCCAAAACAGAAAACAACAGTTATGATAATGGAAAAAACCTGCCAAAGACACCGCCCCCTGTTGACTCCCCCCCCCACACCCCTTTGTTTTGAACCCTCACCTTCGCTTTGGTACAAGTATCCACCACCCACTATTTTTCCCCAAAACCCCCTGTCTGAGGAGAATATTCCACAAAGCCCCTCTTTCTCCCCTGTCATAACCCCCTTTGGGGCCAACCCAAATGTAAACAACGCCCCTTTCCCCCCTTCCATGTCCTCCAGGAACCCCTTTATGACCCTAGGCCCCTCGACCCAAGACTACCCGGCAAACCAAGAGACCAAAAAACCCCCCCCACAAAACATTTAAGCCTATTCCCAAGAATTTTCGAAAAAAACTTCTAACGCCAAAGAATGAAAGGTCAGTATCCTGAAGGGGACCTGCTTATTACCCTAGGGACCAAAACCACCCCGCCTTGCCCCGCGTTTTTTATCTTACCTAAATCTTTCTGGCTTTTATTTAAAGTTATTTGGGGAAACCCCCTTGCGATCCCGTGTTGTACTTAAAAATTCGTTTGTTAAACCATTTTCCCAGGCGCCTTTCCCTTCCTCATGTCCCTAAGAGCTCTCCTATTTCCTTTCCCAATGGCCCCACCCCGTTTGTGGCACTTACTCACATACCTGCCCCGAACCCTTTCCATCCCCCCCACTGTTTTCCCATGCTTCTCAAAAACATCTACTGCAAAAAACTACCCCATTGGTTTCCCATAAAATTGACCTTCTAAAAACCCCCCCGAAGAAATGACTTTCAGTCCCGGTATTGCAGTTGTTTGCTGTCGACCTTGTCCTCGCAGCACGCAAGCAAATCCTACCAAATTTATTAATGCGTTTGCCCCCCCCTCATAAAATACGTATTTTTACCTTACCACACTACCCCCCATCCTACCACATCCTCCCCGGGCCTTCCCCCATCACAAACTGTTTTCCCAAAAAAACTGTAAAACCTTCCCCCTCCTCCCATCCCCCAAAAACCTTTGCATTCGTTTCAAAAGCTTCCCTGCCTTGGCCCCGCTTCCCACCCCCCCTCCATTTACTACCCCTATTGGAAGACCCATTCAATAGTTTTAAAAAACTCTACCAAAACCCTCTAGATAAATATTCCCGTCCCAAAAGAGCCACGTATCCCCCCTTTAAAAAGTATGTTTTCCCCCTCCCCCCAAAAACCTCTCCCCAAAAACTGACTAACTAGATTCTAAACAGTCCCCCTAAAACAGGAAAAATATCCCACTCCTCTGGGTTCACGTCTGCCCTTTTTAACTACCAATTCCCAAACCCCCCCCCCCCACAATGCCAAGACAGTAATGTGCATAGGAAGTAACAAGTTCCTCTCGCACAAAGTCAGTCTTTACTTTCACTTCACTTTCTGCTGGGGTACACACACAAAGCCACTCCACATCCACCACTTTCCCCAGTAATACTCTCCCCCTTTCCCTCTTTTCTGTGCAATACAAAAAGGGGTTTCCTCCCTGATCACACACCCCCCTCCCCCTTTTTAAAAACTCAGATGGGGAAAACATAAGCTGGTACCCACCCCTAATTCAAGTCAATTTAAAAAAAGTGTTCCTGCACAAAAGCACATCTATTCAAAATTCTGGAAGTACTCAGTTTTACACCGCACACAGACCCTTAAAATTTATTGTTAACACCTGAGGTGGGTTTAGGTTTTCCCCTCCCCGCTATTCAAGCTCTTTTCCCCTTTTTGGGCCATTTCCCTTTAGCATTGCCTTTGCCACATCTCCCCCTTTTTCCCCCAAAGATCCCCCCCCCCCCCTTCTGTTGTGGCCCCCCTCTTAAGTCCCCCTGGGTCCCCATAATCCCTGCCTTTTTCCCCGGCCTTTTCGCTGGCGTAGAAACATCGTCCCAATTGGGGGGGGGGCCCCCGCCCTTTTCCTCGTTGCTCCCTCCTCTCCATATCTGTGTCCTGGGGGTCCACAATGGACTTCCACCCCTTTTATCCTGAGTTTCCCCTATGTCCTTTTATGGCACTCACACTGTCCATCACAGGTGCCCCCCAGGCCCCCCTCTCCCCCACAACCTACTTCCCCCCCCGTCAGGTTCTTTCTCCTGGCTTCCACCTCTGTAACTGTAAAAAAGCTGTAAACCGTCGCCAACTCCTCCCGTGCTTTCACTTCTGCCCCCATTTTCACCTCCTCACTCGACAATTGTACTGTCAATGGGTGGGTGCTTCATAATACCCTGTCCCCCTTTCCCATTCCACAGGAACCACCCCTTCCTCCTCATCAACCCCGCCCTCCCCCGCCTCCCTTCTTCCCCAGGATTGTTTTTTCATTCGTGGTGCGCCTCCTCTTTCCGGCCCCGGACCCAAATTCCACTTGCCCAATCTTTCCCCCCAATTGTCATATTCGCCACACAGTTGGGCCGACGCCTTTCTCCCGACATCACCCCATACCTGGGTTTTTAAAAATCCTCAAAATATAATACGGGGGTTGGGGGGTCTCACCATTCTTGAATTTAAAGGACCATCAGGAAATCCAGCGTAGGCTCCTTTTACCCATTTTCCAGGTTGGGCTAGATGTACAGTCCCATATCTTTCGAAAACACTTATGATATTTGCTTCATCAGCCTCAAAAGGCACGTTACGGAGCTTGACCCATGAATAATGTCGTGATACATCCGTCAACCTGACCCTTACTGCCAGTGTTACGTTAATGCTGACATCTTGATAACAATCCACCAATGCCTCATACACTTGAGCTGTTAGCACTTTCATGTATATTCTATAAACACCATTTAGTGCCACTCCATATAAATCCTCGTCTCTGATGCCATATGTCTCTTATAAATTTGGGCAATAACACCCCAACTGATGTAGGCGTAAAGCCCCACTAATGAGCTCAATGCCCACAGTATTCACTCTCTGGCGCAACCTAGTGCCATATTGTTTTCCGAGAAGCTGTCTGGGAAAAACAGTAGAGGGGTGCAAAGCACGACCGCACTCTACCTCATCCAGGCAGGGAATCATTTCCTCACATTACCCGATTTCCAAAACTTTTAGTAGGCTGCAATAAGTTAAATTCCCAAGGGAAAAAAAACTGTTTTGCAATCTCGGCTCAACAAATCTGAGAAGGGGTTTTGTCTAAGCCAGCTATATTTCAACCTGAAAACCCCAAGTTTTCTTTTTTATATATTTTATTTAAAATACAATATATAGTTTAACATAAAACCCCTTAAACTTTGGGTTGACATACATTTAATATAAACACTTATGAATCACAATCCTCAGGACTTTAAAAATAGCAAAATAAAAACAATATTAACAGACTCAAAGAGGTTTACACGGGTATACTAGAAAATATCAATTATAACAAAATGCAACATTAAGAAGATTGGGTAAATCTAAACCCTATTTCCCCAAGAACAACAATGACATAACATGCAGGTACACCTGTAACAGGGTCAATAATTTTAATTTTAAACCCCCATTAAATCCTAATCCTTTAAGTATACACTGTTTACATAATATTACTGACTTTCGACGGTGGCACAATACGATAAGAAAAATTTATTCACGATAAAACATCGGTTACTCACAACCGGCACATCAATCAATAAATGAAATAACCTACATCATAGGCTCATTATAAAACAAAGTACATACTCTTCCCCAAAAACCCCCAGTACAGTAAGTTCCTAAAATTCATACATACTCGCCTCACCACAAGCCTTAAGAGTCAGTTACAAAATTGAAGTCATAAGCATTCCGTACTGATCTACAGGATGAGCCATTATTTTAATATAGTAAGAAAATGATGCTCACTTTGAAAATCGGGTATTGGTACCTTAAAGGTTCTCGAGGTAGAGAGTGGCTTGTGATCAGTTTCAAATATAAAGTGTTTACCGTGTAAAAGGAATTTGAACTTGTATCTCAAACTAATTCATAACTTTCCTTTTCCTCAGTAGAAAATATTTCTTCTCTCGGCAGAAGTTTTTTAAACTGGGGAAATATATTGGGAAGGGAATCTCATCATAATACTGAAGAAACAACACTGAGTCCAGAATGAGAGGCATATGTTCCGATACAAAAAAATTTATTAATGTCTGGTAACTTGAGAACTGGAGGGTTAGAAAATATACTTATAAACTGTTCTAAGGTTTCTGAAGCTTCTACTGAACAATCAAGAGATTCCTTCCACATATTTTCTTTAAATAATAAATAAACTGCCGTCGGGCAGTTTTCTGCGCGATCACAAAAAAAATTGAAAAATTATGGAAATTGAGTTATATATACCGAAAAATAACTTAACTCTTTGGCAATACAATGGTACCAGAATGAAAGTTCTACGACGTTTCAACAAGAAATTATAGTCATTTATATCAGGTATGGTGACGGCGGTGTGGGTAGCGGCCTGGTGGCTAAAGCTCCCGCTTCACACACGGAGGGCCCGGGTTCGATTCCCGGCGGGTGGAAACATTTCGACACGTTTCCTTACACCTGTTGTCCTGTTCACCTAGCAGCAAATAGGTACCTGGGTGTTAGTCGACTGGTGTGGGTCGCATCCTGGGGGACAAGATTAAGGACCCCAATGAAAAAGTTTAGACAGTCCTCGATGACGCACTGACTGTCCTTGGTGTTATCCAGGGTGGCTAATCCTCCCGGGGTTAAAAATCCAAACGAAATCTATCCTTTATCTATCTAAATATAATAACTGACTATTTGGCATCATAAAACAGTAGGCGTACATTCGGAGACTTAAGACACCCAGGAACCATCTGGGAACTCCTCGGCTTCCAGAGAGTACCTGGAGAAAATCACTCATAATAACCTTTTATATCAACTATATATCAACTCTAGGCTTATTTATCCTATCAGAATTGACTAATATGATATAATAAACACTATAAATAACAACAAACATGTTATATACTCTAGACTGAATAAAATAAGCATAATATGGCGAGACCTTTTGGAATATTCCGATATAAATGATTAATCCTCTCATATCATATTCTTTGGTCTCTTGAGTAAAAGAAAACTGTAATTTGAAGAGGAATCAACTGCAACTAGAACATCATTATTACTAAGAAATACACCCAAACAAAACGCGATTTTCGCTATTTTTTTTATTTTTTTTTGAGACGGGAGCGGGCCGGCCGAGGCTTTCCAACCCAATATCTCGGAAGTAGCCCCCCCCCCACTTATTCGACCTAATGGCCAAAATTCTTCACTTTATTGACTAATTAAATGAATCATATTCACGGAAATTGTAAAATAATCATTTCTCTATTTACTAAAGCTATTTTGGGGGAATATATTCACAATTATTTTGAGATTATGTGGGAGTAAAGGGCAGATATTTTGCAACATTCCAATAACTACAAACTTTATCTTTTGTGAAAAAAAGGATAAGAGCATTTAGAGGTTATTATAGCTTTAGAACGTAGTATTAACATTGTCTCAGCACCAAGTGTCCAAACAACCTCAATGCGTCCCAATAAAGAATAAATTTGGCCCTCAAGGGCATTTTCAGTATGTTAGTCTTTTCTCACAGTTGTTGTTTTGAGGTATATGTTTTGGATCAATTTTTTAACAAAGAGTGAAAACACAACTTGGTCTTGTGCCACCAAAGCTGGAGGAAATCGGAACGGTAAACAAAAAAGCTACAATTTTTTTGTGAACCGACGCCACCCTTACCGAGGGACAAATTTTCCTCTAAAAAAATTAGTGATATCCCTGAAAACTTCGTAGTAACTTTTTATTTTGTATTTAGAAAGGTACTTTCGTATGACGGGGGGGGGGGGGGGCTTTATTCTTGTTTTGAAGCAGGAAATTATTGTCTGATATAATAAACCCAAGGTATTGCACATTAAAACAATCCAAGAAAATATTTCTGGGGTTTAACTGTAAGATCATAGCGCCCAGTCTGTATAAAACAAGTGACGTAGTAAGTTTTGATCCTCCCATATATGATATAAATATTATCAAAATAACTTAAACATACTTGAGGTCTGAAGAACTATTGTCACACGTCTGATTATACGTGGACACACCCAGTGACCAAGAATGAAGTATTGTGTGATATTACATTAGTCTTCTATGAGTAGCAACAGCAGTGTATATTTTAGAGTGTGTGTGTAAGACACTTGAAGTACGCTTGCGAGATCTCTAATTCAGACAGTATTTACAGGCATGAAATTTATACAAGTTTATGAACGATTACTGCATTTTGTGATGGCATTATAAATAACGAAAATCTTTTGCCAGTCTTTAAGAATTCTCAACCATGACGACTGATGAACAGAAAGGCGATTTAACTTTAATAGCTTATTAATATTGCCAAACACTTTCCGTAAGTAGATAGAACAGTTTGTCTTATTGGTTTCATTGGCTGACAAATGAATCTTGTGAAGAATGGTAGAGTAAGTCCTGGGATCTCTGAGAAACATCCTAAATAGAATTTATTAGGCACTTCAGACTTTTGCTTTTTCGATAGTTCATCGTTGATGTTGAAGTTTGAGTTACTCGGAGAATCTGTAGTTAGAATATGAAATAGTTCCTTCGATCCTGTGTGAGATTGTTTAATCATTTAAACAACTTTAAATTCACAAGAATCAGACTTAACTAAGCTGTAAGGCATATCTACACAAAAGGAATTTAAACAAAGATTAACCTTCTCTACAGTGACAAAGTTTTGAAAATATTGGACAAGATACTTTCTTTCCTAACTTTGACATCCAAGAGAAAATCTACCTTTATTACAGACCTTGTACTACTTATAAGGCACGAGCCAGGAAATTAACAATTTGTTGGATTTGTCTTGTAAAGGAACCAAAACCTTCACCAATAGTAAATTAACGCTCTTTTGTACCATATAGGTCTTGTATTTACCATGGTGAATACTCAGGTTCTTGACAACACACCTCAGCAGCATCTCTATCCTTTCACTAACATTTAAAAAACTTGACAAGTTTTTTGACCACAATTCATTCAAGATAGAGGTCCACCAGCTTGATTCCAATAAAGTAATTCGAAAGGGGAATATCCAAAGGAATCAACGAGTTTCAATCACACATTGCAAAGAGACACTAGCAAATATCGATGTCAGTCAATTGGTTTAAGAAACACTTTCTTTAAGTGTTACTTTAGGATGGCATGTCATAACCACTCTTCCGTGCAATTTGATGATCTGGAGTAGTAAAAATGGCTGAAAAAGATGATTAACTTTGCCCTTTATATCAGAAAGAATTCTCTGGTTATACATTTCTGAAAAATTAGCGAATAATGCTTCTCTTCTGGAACTTTTACTTAGGTAATGAATTTATCGCCTCTCGTAAGTCAGTCATAGTCAAGATTTATTCATAACCTCCTGATGAGCGAGGAGTTGATGGGGACCCAACTATACCACTACAAGCTACTAGGAAATGGAACTGAATGAACTGGCTGGCATTTACCATAATAACTCTTAGTTCTCCCCTAATGTGGTGAGGATAAGTTGACATACTTGACATGATCCACAATATTTATAGATGTCACCTGAAGAACATCCCATGCCAGCACTACAAGTCTTTGATCTTCTGCATAGTTCTTCCCTATGAAGGTGAAAAATGGCCAGAGACTTGGAAAAGCCATGAGATATCTTCAAAATATTCTCACTGTCAATTTTTCGGAATTACTAGCAACTTCTACCCATGTCATTTGGATTTTTCAGCTGACACTAAGTATATTCTTGAATAGTATAATATCTTTACATACAAATTTATAAGAAAAATTCTTCTTTGGATTACATTGCCGGTTACGGCTAACTTCCCCATGTTTCCTCTAAAGAAGGAAAAGTCTTTTGATGACCCTGTAAATCTTTGGTGAGAAAGCTCAATAGGCTTTTCCTCAGAAAGAAACCAACAGATGAATAGGTTTTTACCTTAGACTGTGCTGTAGTAAAGGACATTAACCGAGCCCTGTTTTTGAACAGATAAGTCACTCGTGCTTCTTCGAATGTTTCTATAATACATCCGGTATTCGGTGGAATAAATTTTTTAAAGGAGGTTTTATTCCCCAGGGCTTTGTGACTCTTATACTCTGATTCAGTTATCAGTTTTCATTAACTTATTTTGTAGTTGGAATAATCATAAATATCTAGGAGGGTTAAGTTACGCGACCTTAATCTTCACCGTAGCAATAGGAATATATTAACTCCAGTTTTAAGAAATTGTTATTTATTACCAATCATTTTAGTTTTATTGGTACCTGGTTAGCGATTACAATACCAATTGCAATTATAAATAAACAATTGCTATACAAACCAGGAACACAATATTAACGTTCAAATTCTTATTTAACAGACATACCACGGTGGGGGTTAGAAACCGCAATCTGAGTCTCAAAACTCCAGACCGTGGTGTTAGCCACTGGACAGCTAGCCACAATATATTCATATATAACAAAAAAAGGCACAATACGTGACTGGAACGATACACAAATAACCCCGCACAAAAAAAGTGAGAAGCTTACGACGACGTTTCGGTCCAACTTGAGGACCATTGAGCAAAGCACACTAACCAAAAGTGGACAGGACGGCCCTATCTATAGGCAGATGAGTGGGACAAAGTCACACTAACCAGTAAGTGGAGAAGACTCTAATGTATAGATGCCTATACTAGCCGTGCTGCACCACTTCTGTTATTGTGACTTGTTCACCTCTTCCTGCCTATATATAGCCGTCCTGCTCCACTTCTGGTTAGTTTGACTTTGTCAATAATTCAAAGTTTATTCTCTATAAGGCTTACAATGCTGAGTTTACAAGAATTTGGTTATTGTGTGGTTTAACATGTAGTAAAATAATGATTACAGAGTTTACCCACTATAACACTTAGCATGGCTAGGCATTTCGGGCAGACTTAGTTTAATTCTTATTTTCAAAATATTAGAAAACAAATTATGAGGTAAGTTGGTATTATTGCTAAGTGACTAAAATACTAGTTTGGTGATAGCAATGTGAATGCTTTGTTTTGGCACAGTACATAAGTATCAGTATTGGAGTATCACAGTAATCAATTTTTAAAAAAAAATTAAAAATTTTTTTTTTTTTTTTTTTTTTATTTTTTTTTTTTTTTTAAAGGGTTTTTTTAGATTAATATTTCTGTTTATAGTCAAATGGTGAGTAGTGTAAGTGTGATCCACCAGGTGGTATTCGTGTAGTTAGTTGACGGGGTGTATCAGGGAGATAAGATGCTTTCTAATGGTAGTTTTGAAGGTGATGAATGTGTCTGCAGTTCTAGAGTTCTCAGGTAGGGTGTTCCAGATTTTAGGGCCTTTGACATACATTTGAATTTTTGTAAAGTTTTAGTTGGACCACGGGGAATATGTTCTTAGAGGATGGTTTGAGTCTGGTGTTTTATGGCCTGTGGGTTCTGTTACAACTATCAAGAAAGCGGTTTAGGTCAAGGTTGATATTGGAGTTTATTATTAATAATATTATATATTATCCCTTTGTCGGGCAGGTCCGATAATTTTCGGACTTAAACACATGCAACTTTACGCGTGTCATCCTACACGCGCGCGCATCTGGATTCGTCCCGTCTAATTCTAGCCAATCAGAAGCCTTCCCTGAGTCGCTTCAGCTAAGTGATGAAGGCGTTTGCCGCCTTCCCATTGGTTGAGAGATCAAAACATAAACACTCGTGGCTAGCTATCGCCCACAGTGGGTTTTTTCTATCCAGTGCTACTAATATACTCTTGGATTTCACCTTCTACAATGTCGGTAAGTACTGATTGTTGTGTTTAGTGCGTACATGAATAGTTTAGGCATATTTTGATATATACATAAAGTCTGTGTGAAGCATAATGTAAGTGGTAAGCATGCAGTGAAAAAGTGGCAACAAAGGCAGTACGAAAATATTCGTACCTGCCCAAGACTGACATAGTACAATTTCAGTAAAATAAATATTTATAAAAAAATTCTATTGCATATATGAACTCTGTAGTATGGCCTGGATCATATAACAAGAAGGTTTTCTATTGTCCTCCAGATCATGAGAAATTGTTTTATTGGGAGCCCTCAAGCACCAGTCGAAATAGGTCTGCATTTTGGACGAACAGTGACTCAGAACAGAGGTAGAATGACCCAGATTGCTGATAGTGGTGATGAATACTTGCCACTGGATGCAGAGGGTGTTCAAGTGATGATGAGGAGGAAGAAAGGCCAGCCAAAAAACAGAATAGTGTAGAAAAAGGAAGGTATTACGATTGCAAGTATTGGCAGTCCACTCAAAGAAATTTGTCACATCCTTCATCCAGTGTTTCTGTATGGCAAAGTAAATCTGTGCATAAAGAGTAATAGAAATTGCTTCAGCATCTACCATACCATCAATTAGCAATGTAGAATAATTGGGTCTTCCCTCATGAATCTCAGGAATATGGGATTAAAGTTTTTATCCCTTTGCAATTATGTCCATGCGCTATTTGTTTCATTTTTATATTTTTTCTAATACAAAGAAAACTGTTTTGGATACAAGCTTCATTTATGTTTTGATATTGTCTGTTTGTATAATAAATTTTAAAAAAAGTTATTGGGTGTTTTATTAACATTGCAAGTTGCAACATCAAGATTCTTACTCCCTTTGGTCCTGTCAAAGGGTAAGTGGAAAATTTTCATACTTTGAGATTACAATTGCTCGAAAACTAACATCAGAATCCATTTATAAGGCTCATGGCTTTGTATTGAGTTACTACTCTATCCACCATATGGAGTTTCAGTTCGAATTTCTAATTTTTAGGGCCCCTTCCCGACAAAGGGTCCTGTAGATGTAGATTGCACAGTCAGTAAGTGTGGCGATTACTGAACAGGGAGTAAGTTTAGATCTAAGAAAGTGGGGGGGTGTGTTGCCAAGGGATGGGATTTGGCGATTATTCCCCTCTTACTGCAGCTTTTTGTTGGGTTATTATTCGGCTTTAGGTGTGTTGCTGCAGTTGATCCCCAAGCACAAAAAGCAATAGTTGAGGTAGGATACATAAGTGGAGTGGTAAATAGTGTTAAAGGCATTTTGTGCAGCACGTAGTAACATATCTTAGAGAGGATCCCACCGTTTTGGAATACTTTTTTGGTTTTATGTGTTGGATATGGGTGCTAAAATGTCAGGTTGTTTTCAAGGTAAGGCCTAGGAATTGCCCTCATTATGTCTGGTAATTAGAGTGTTGACGATCTTAATGTTTAATTGTGCTCTGCCTGTTTCTGCAATGATACATAAAATTATATAGTTTTGTCAGTGTTTAAGCATAAAGTTATTGCTGCATCCAGTCGATATTTTGAGCAGCATCCTCGTTAACAATGGTGTGAGGGTGGCAAGATTATAGTGAAAGATGATATAAGTCGTGTCGTCAGCAAAGAGAATGGGGTTTTCGATGTGTTGGGAAAATTTGGAAGATCATTGATGTAATATGAGGAAGAGCAGGGACCAAGGCACACTTCCTGCGAACTCTAGTATCAAGTGGCCGTTTGTTGATGCTGAGTCTTTAATGGTGACATCTGATACCTATTAGTAAAGGTAGATTTTGAAATAAGCAAGCGCATTTGCCTCTTATTACCATAATGTCCATTTGTGGAGTAGGAGGTCGTGGTCTACTGTGTCAAAAAGCTTTTCTAGTCAATAAAAATTCCTAGTGGATATTGTCTTATTTTCCAATGCTGTGTAAACAGATCTAGCAATTTTTATGATTGCATCATTAGGTGCTTTATTTTCCTGATCCAAATTGGCTGGGGTTGAGTATGTTTTGTGCAGTTATATATAATATAGTCTCCTGTTGCACGAAGTCTCTCAAAGGATTTTGGATAGCAATGATAAGTATGATATTGGTCTATAGTTTGTTTTAGTCTGTAGGGGTCATCCACATTATGTTATTGGGTGAAACCCTTGGTGCCATCTTGATTAAGTTTCGGGAAGGTGGCTAGTTTCTATTGGGACTTGCTAAAAAGTAATGAAATAGCATGTGAAAGGACATGGGCCCCTCACTTGTACAGTCATGTTGGAGATATGAGACAGATTCCCTGAGTATTTTTAAGTGGGACTTTATAATCTCGGTGACTTTCCGTGGCTCAGTGGTGCACGATAGAAGGAATTTTGGGATTCCCATCTAGGTAGTACCCCAGCATGGCATTGGTTGTGGGATATAATGGCGAGATTAGATCTAATGGTGGTCCAATTCGGACCGAAACTCGTCGTAAGCTTCTCTCTTTTATGGGCGGGTTATTTACAATAAGAATTCGTCCAACTAGTAATATTTTCTAACACCATAGGAATTGCTGGACCTAGAAAATGTACAGAGAAACCTTCACGTCACGCCATACCGGAGAAAAGACACATCTATTACTGGACGCTTGAGGTTTCCTGACCTGTATTCCTGGAAATGCAGGCGGGAGAGATACATGATTATATAGACACCTGGAAAATCCTAGAGGGACTGATGTACCAGACACTACTTGCACACGAAAATCACTCACTACGAAAGAAAAGACTTGGCAGACATGCAACATCCCCCCAATGAAAAGCAGGTTGTCACTAGCACGTTAAAGACCATAACAATAAGTGTCAGGGGCCCGAGACTGTTCAATCTGCTGTCCCGCATACATAAGGGGATGATCACGACCGCCTCGCAGTCTTCAAGCTGGCACTGGAACAAGCACCTAAAGAAGAAGTCGTTCCTGACCAGCCGGCAGTGGCTCGTTCGTTGTTTTGCGATGCAGCCTGCAGCAACAGCCTGGTTGATCAGGGTCTGAACCACCAAGGGAGGGCCTGGTCACAACCGGGCGTCCGCGGGGGCGTTGACACATCCCCCCCGGAACTCTCTCCAGGTAACTCCAGGTAATAGGAAGGTTGAGCATTGACACCAACTGTTACGACAAAGCCACGTTTCTTACATACGAATCTCCAGCTAGGGGAGGCCGTGGCGAACTCTAGCTCAAGTCCCCTCAAAGCTTTTTTATGACTCACGCTAGATGGATATTCCCCTGTAAAAAGTGGCATTTTTAGACAAAGGTTTCTATGCTAACCTTCAACTTTTGTGTAAAATATACCTAGAAGGACGAATCATATTGTGGCTAGCTGGTCCATTGGAGGTACACGACGGTCTGGAGTTTTTGAGACTGATCGCGAGGATCTATCCCGCCCGTGTGTTGTGTGGTTTGGGTTTGCAAAATCGATGTCATTACTCTTCGTGAATCTTATTAACGAGTATGATACAAAAATTTCAATGCATATGTTAAAGAAGGAAATGATAATCCACTTAAATCCATCCATTCATCATCCGCTTTTAGAAAGGTCTGGGGTGACAAAATAGTTATCTTTCATAAGTGAAATGAATTACCAGACTAGGAAACTAATGGCCCAGGCAAGACAATGGACATGGTTTAAAGTTCTAGAATTGAGCTAAGAAGCTCTGGGTTGAGGATCCGTAAGGAGTCAGACCTAGGTACAGACTGACTTTGCCCAACTAATCCCATAGTCCGACTTCAGCTTTGTCCAGAAGGCGACCGTTTGGCGTCAATCTGGAAACCCACCATTCTGCCCCCTACAGTATGGTTACACATTTGAATAATAACCTAACCTATTATAATCAAAATAATATAATGCAATATAATATAATACAATAATAATACATAACGAATGACATCTTATTGATTACAACATTGCTTGAGAGTACCTGTTATGATTAAATCCGTACCCTATAATAATATATTTTTTATTTTATTTTATTTAAAGAACATTACAACATACAATTCTCATATAATTATAGACACATTGTCTCTCATCCTCTCGGGGAGTGAGGACCGCGCCCTCAATCAGCTGTTTTACTGTCACCAGTTTTCCTGTTTTTGAAGCAATCAAAAGGCGGATAGGACATGTCGCCATGTGAATTACAGTCTGGTGTTGAATTGGTTTCGAGGTACGCTTACCTTTCAACTAAAGTATGTAATAGACTAATAATAAAGAAAAAATTGTGATGAAAAATAAGAAGAAGTGACATAAAAAAAAAAAAAAAAAAAAAAAAAAATACTAAAATTAACTAACTAAAGTGTTGAAGAAAATGTTGAAATAAGACATTATAAAAGAATAAATAAACACAATAACACGACCCAAGATAAACCACACAAGGTACAGACCCCCCACCACACTACCCACGCACCCCACCTCCACACGCACCTCAATCCCGCCCGACACACAAGCGCCAATCCTTCCCCCCAACGAAGTCAGACCATCTACCCCCCACGAAAGTCAGCCCCCCGCCTCCGACACTATATCTGCATTCATCATCACTCGCCCGTCCACCAGGCACCCTCACTCCAAGTCCGCCGACCACACATACACTCACCCACCTTCACCCCCCTCTGTCCATCTACTCCCCCACACCCCGACCCATTCACGTCCTAACACACTGCTGCTTCCACATCGCGATTCCCGACCACGGCCCAATCCCACACCCCCCCCGTAATCCCACATCCCACCCCCCGCGATGCCTCCATCCCCATCCTACACGACCCTTGTCACACGCCCCCCAGACATCGCCTCCCAACCCTCATATTTGCCCCACTTCTATACAGACCCCCAAGCGGAATTCCACCCAGTCCTCTCCTAACTTGCTAACCCCTAACCACCCACCCCACATCACCAAACCCATACCCTGCGCCCCAAGCGCCCCCCAGCCGTACCCTCCTCCCTCCACACACGACCAACTAATACTACATACGCTATCTACCCCACCCACCACCACCCCATGCTGTACACATCACCCATACACATAATACTGCAGCGGCCAACTGACCCCCGCCTGATCAGACCTCCACCCCGACCCCCCAACCCCTCGGCCCCCAATCCACCAAAGTACTCACCGCCCCTACGGACCCTATTGTGTACCACGGAGTCCTAGAACCATCCCCACACCTTATATCCTTGAAAATCGCCCCCTTCAATCCCTGGGGATTGGACGCACACACGGCCATCATAAACTCCATACCCCCCCCGTTCATATACCGATTCTCCTCTCATACTCACCCGCGTACGCCACCCCGCTACGGCTCCTACCCACGAACCCCAGCATCGACGGGCCAGCAGCCACCCTGTACCTCTCCGCTCCCCACACCATCCCAATATCAACAGGTTCCCGCACTCATGGCACTCCCACTACCCCTCCCAAAACCGGCCACCCCCCACTGACGGTCCGGATCCTTCCAACCTACATGCACTTCCACGCTCCATGTCTCCCCGTCCGGCGCTTAACACAACCTACCTCGCCCGCCACATTCATCACCACTCGACCCTCCCAACCTTATCACAACTTATGCAGCTCTCCACGCACGTCCCCCCCCTCCCCCCACACATCGCCTTCATTCCCCCCCGCACCTCCTCCACTCCACACTCTCACCACCACTCCCACCTTCCTCCCCCACCACTGTTCATCGTATCAAGCCCACGTCAACTCGCCCGCGCCACTACTGGCACCCGCCACCCGAGCCACCATCAAACCCCAAACACACACGAATACCCCTTCTTCATCAGCCAACACGCCCCAACTTACGCACGGGGCGCCAACCCCGAGAGACCCGTCGCCTACCTCCACTTAGCACCCGTGCCAACCAGCGACCCTCCTCTCTCCACACACCGCACCTCTCTACCCATCCGGACTATCCCTCTCCCCTCTCCCGTATCTATCCCGCTTCCACCTTACACCCCCCCCCACCACTGCCCCCTACCCCCGAAATATTCTTTCTCCCCATTCAACCCACACATACCCATCACCTCTCTCATCACGACATGCATAGACCTCCCCACCCTAGACCGCCTTCCACATCTTCTACACATCATTCCTCCATTATCCCCACCACCCCCCGACTCCTTCCACCACCCTAAATCCGTAGAGCTGAGACCCCCCCCCCATCGCCGGCAACACTCTGCCCGCCACAACCATCCAGAGTTCCTCCCCCAACCTCATACGCCGAATATTCTGCCACTCAACCAACACCACCATTAGGCCTCGTCACACCCACCCCACTCACCAGCACCTTTCTGATCAACACACTCCACGACCCCGCCTCACCACTTATTTCCCCCCTGACTCCCACCCACCGCGGGCCCCCCTGATTCCCTTCTCATCCACCACCATCTCAACCGCCCCCAAACTAACCCCACACAAGGCGCTCACCTTCCCACCCCTCCACCACCAACACCCCCTCCTTTCTATAACGGAGCATCCACACTTACCAAACACCCCCACCCCCACACCTCACCAGCCCGGCTCATTCACATACGATCCTCACAGCTCCAACTCGTTTCGTCCCCTATATGTCACTCACCCCCACTTCACCCACCCCATATGCCCCCCAATCCCAACAGACACCCCACGACACCTCCTACACCACTCTCGCCCATAACCGCCCTTTTCACACTGCATCCGTCACGCACGGCCATCCATCACCTCGAATAGCTCCCCCTACCTCCTCCACCCAACTACAAGTGACTCCTCAGATTCAATCCGGCCGTCCCCTTGCCGAGCAGCTTAACCCCAACTCCTGTACTTATGCACCAAAGACCATAAAATCCCCACATCCCGACCCCTACGATTACCGACACACTCACCTCGCGGCCTAGGCGTGCGCGCACCCACTTCCACTCGCCTCGCAACTCACTACTACCGCAAATACGCCCCCATCCCCCCCACCACCACAAGGGTTACACCACCCGAGACCCCCCAGTTCCCGCGACCCCCACACCGTAGCCGCTCACACACCCACCACATACACCTGCCCCATCCGTTCCCTTTGTAACTCCACCCATCCCTACTGACGCTATCCCCCCCAATCCACACCATCTGCTCATCTTTCTCAATCCCTCACCTCCAAAAGTTTCAACTGTTTTTCCACCCCCCTGCCACCCGGGTCCACACCCACACATCACGAATACACCCATCTCCCACTGCCCCACCCCTACATACAACCCCCATCTCCCACGCTCCCTCACACATCTCACGATTCACTACCGTCCTCTGCTACACTACCACCCCGCTACACAACACACCGACGCCCCAACAAATCCCCACCCCCCTACATGTAACACCCCCCTTTCCCTCCCCCAATATCACCCACCCCAGCAGCACCACCCCCCGTTCGAACGTAGCCCTCACCCCAACTAACCAGACATCCACTGCTTCGACACCCCCCACCCAACCCACCTCGACGCCGGCCGTACCATCCCCCCAACACCCTTCACCACACCCATCCGCCAACCGAATCCACCACCAGGCCATGCCCCCCCAACCCTGCTACCGCCTACACCCCAGCTATTGGCCACCCAATTCCCTACCCCCACCTCACAAACCACCACCCCCACCATCCCCCCCCCACACACCCGCACCCTCCACTCACTATGTAATACCCACTGCCTCCTTTACTGCGTCACCTGACAGCCCTCCCGCCAGATCCACCCAATTTTTCTACTAACATCCACCACCAATGACCTCCCCACATCTCCTCAACCCATAGCCCCCCACTATCATCGCCAAAATTTACCCACATTCCGCAATCTACCCCCCCCGTTCGCGCAAACCCCCATACGACACCCGGCCTGTTCACCGCAATACCCCTCACAACACACACCACCACCACACATCACTCACAACTCCCCTACCATCCACCCTACCCTCTCATCCCCAGCCCTTCCCTTTTCCATTAGCTCCCACTCGGTATTCCAGTCCCTCATATCCCACTCCAGCACCACCCCGCACCTCATCCCAATCCACTTCGCACCCCAACCCCCTTTCACGCACCAACACACCCCAATTTCACCTACACACAGCACCACCTCCTCCCCTCCCACACCATCCCCACCGAGACGCCCCTCCCGTCGTATGTACTACCCCTCACCCTCAATCCGACATCGCCCAACCCCACCCGCGCTTCCCATCCCCACAGTTGCGCCGATAAAACTCCGACCCTCCCCCCCTTCCCTCTTGCACCCAACCCGCCCAACACACAAGCCCCAAGTACACCCCACACTCACCGCACCCTCACACTAGCTTTCTCCCACTCAATTCCGATCTATGATCTTCACCTCCCTCCCCCTGGCACTCCCGACTCCAGCGACACACCACTAACGCCACACCTCCCGACACACCGGGCATTACCTCCCGCACATCTTCCCCCACTTCTGTCACCCCGCTCCACATTATACCGACCCACACCCCCATCCGGAGCCGCACCCACAAACTCTCCACACAAAAGCATAAACCCCCATACCCATCCCCCGACACACCCAGAACAGACCTAGCAATACCTACCTAGGGCGTTAAGGCTCCTTGCGCAGCCAGCACTAGGTAGCTGTACTTGCCACACCGCTCCGTACCTGCACCACCGGTACGAATATTTGCAGCGCCCTCCATCTTGCTCACCACCCCCTCCACCCAGATCACCTTCGCCGCCAGCAACTTTCGCACCAACACGCAAATCCCATCACGCTTCTTGATGCTCCTACACATATCCGCCCCCCTTAACCTACACCCAACACCTCACACCTCGGCGTCACGCCCCCTAGCCCCGCGGCACACCCCCCGGCCCACCTCACATCTTACGGCCATGGGGCTTCACCCCGGCGCCCCGAGCACCCCAGGCACACCTCCTCCCCCCCACTCCATCACACACGCCACCTACTCCCGCTGGCCACACCAGAGCCATATAACCCAATATCACCCAGATGACCTGCCCCCGCCTCACCCCCCCCAACCACACACTACCAAGATCCCCCTACTACCACATTTGTCACATCCTCACCTCTCACCTCTCACGCCCCCACTTTCCCTCACCCTAACGCTGGCTCCCGAACTACTCCACACACGCATCACCATCCTCACTCACCCACACTCGCCACCCAGACCTCCTACCCGACGAACCCCCCTCCTCCTGCTCTTACCCCCCGCCCCATCGCCACACCACGACCCATCGCAGTCCCGCATCATATCACACCTAGACACCCACGAGGATTCCCCCCCCCACCTGCGCCGGTATCCACACACATTTCCAACCCACGACTCCCAGCCCTCCATCCCGCTCGAGTGGACCCTTCACTCAGCAGGCTTTCGCTTTACCTCGCCCCACCCACCTCCACCCACATCTCTCCAACTCGCGTTTTCCACCCCCCATAAGCACATGGTATCCACACCCTTATTCCCTCCCCATTAGAGTTCCCACTTCCACATATCATTCTCACAACCTCCGCAACATCACCAGCCCTCCTTCCACCACGCTGACACACTCCCTCCCCCTCGCCCCATTATCCACCCAGCACGATTGGGTGTTCAAACTTCCCCACCCAGACATCCCCCCCTCCCTAGGCACAGCATCACAAAAACTCCCAGCATTGCACCCACCTCACCACTCCGCCCCACGCCCCGGACACCTCGAATCACACCATCACAGCGCGCCGCTACCGCCCACCGTCCCCCCCCCAACAGCCACCCTCCCGCACACTGCGTGCAAATACCCCGCTAACAGGCTGCCATTTTATACCCGTAACTCGACCCTCCCACCCACCACAATACCCCAAACCCACTCCGCCTTCTTCGTCACAAAAGCCTTCCATCACACCACATACTCCCCACCCACTACTAGGTCCTGCGCACCACGTTCCCACCAACACTCACCATACACTACTCACGCCAATGACACTCGTCCACCCGTCCCCACATCCCCCACCTTGTCCGCCGCATCCACTAGCACTCAACCCCTCGTGCACTCGGCCCCCCCCACACCCACAACCCAACCCTCCACTACTTCACACCCGCACACGCATGCCCCACCCCACCCCCACAGAGCCCCATAGCCACACCGCAAGCAACGCTCCGCACCCCCCTTACTGCCCCAGTCCCCGCTTGTTCCACCGCCCACCGCTACACCCCACCCCGCCACACATGCCATCACCACCATTCGCCCTAATCCCATTACTACCACCTCTTCGCCACCCGCCCCCACTACCCTCCCCCTACCCACACGCTCTCACTCCGCACCATCAATATGCGCCCCTCATGCTAGGACTATTCCCCGACCCCACCACGCCCTCCCGCCAAACTCAACCGCGTTACTATGAAGAGCCATCAGCTTGCATGCATGGCAACACACTACCCATCGATCCCGACCTAGCTTCCCATTGCCATCACTCACTTGCACCACTCGCCCCACGCTTCATAGCGTCGTATGCCACTGATTCCTCCCGTCCATACCCCGCACATCCCGACCACCGCTTCTCCATCCCCCTACCACCACCACTCCGCCATAGCGCCGAAACAACACATAACCAAACAATTACATTTCCCCCCCGTCACAACTCCTATCTCAAGCTATCTCCAACACCCATCTCCCAACCCCTTTCTCCCCCCCCTCCAATACAACCACTCACTCGCTCACCCCAGTCCCACCCTGATTCCCAATACATTCTGGCATCACCTATCTACCAGAACACCCACCCTGCCCTATTCACACGATTAGCCCACCCCTGCCCCCCCCCCACACACCGCATACTCGTCCCACCCTCCGACCCCCACCACCCATCCACCCCCCCCTCTACCCCCACCATCCCTACCACACATCGGGCAACGCCTCCAAAAAATGTAAATTGAGTTATATAACCTAAAAATAACTTAGACTCTTTGGCAATACAATGGTACCAGAATGAAAGTTCCTACGACGTTTCAACAAGAAATATAGTCATTTGATATCAGGTATGGTGGACGGCGGTGTGGTAGCGGCCTGGTGCTAAAGCCTCCCGCTTCACACAAGGAGGGCCCGGGTTCGATTCCCGGCGGGTGGAAACATTTCGACACGTTTCCTTACACCTGTTGTTCCTGTTCACCTAGCAGCAAATAGGTACCTGGGTGTTAGTCGACTGGTGTGGGTCGCATCCTCTGGGGGACAAGATTAAGGACCCCAATGAAAAAGTTTAGACAGTCCTCGATGACGCACTGACTGTCCTTGGTGTTATCCAGGGTGGCTAATCCTCCCGGGGTTAAAAATCCAAACGAAATCTATCCTTTATCTATCTAAATATAATAACTGACTATTTGGCATCATAAAACAGTAGGCGTACATTCGGAGACTTAAGACACCCAGGAACCATCTGGGAACTCCTCGGCTTCCAGAGAGTACCTGGAGAAAATCACTCATAATAACCTTTTATATCAACTATATATCAACTCTAGGCTTATTTATCCTATCAGAATTGACTAATATGATATAATAAACACTATAAATAACAACAAACATGTTATATACTCTAGACTGAATAAAATAAGCATAATATGGCGAGACCTTTTGGAATATTCCGATATAAATGATTAATCCTCTCATATCATATTCTTTGGTCTCTTGAGTAAAAGAAAACTGTAATTTGAAGAGGAATCAACTGCAACTAGAACATCATTATTACTAAGAAATACACCCAAACAAAACGCGATTTTCGCTATTTTTTTTATTTTTTTTTGAGACGGGAGCGGGCCGGCCGAGGCTTTCCAACCCAATATCTCGGAAGTAGCCCCCCCCCCACTTATTCGACCTAATGGCCAAAATTCTTCACTTTATTGACTAATTAAATGAATCATATTCACGGAAATTGTAAAATAATCATTTTTGGGGGGCCCCTAATTTCGGGTCCTTTTTTTCCCCCCCCCCCCCGTGGGGTTTTTTGGGGGAAACCTTTTTTTAATTTCCTTTTTACTTGGGGTTTTATTTAAAAAACTTTCCCCCCCCAACCTTTCCCCCCCCGTGAAACCCCCCTTTTCCCCCCAACCCGGGAAAACCTTACCCCCAAAACCCCCCCCCCCTTTTTGGGGGCCTTTTTTTCCCCAAAAGCAAAGGTTTTAACCCCCTTTTTAACGAAAAACAAACCCCCGGGAAATTTTCCCCCCCGGGCCCCAAAAAAAGGGGGTAAAACCCAAATTTTTTTCCCCCCCGGAAAATTTTCCCCCAAAAAAAAAAAAAAAAAAACCCCTTTTTTAAAAAACTTAAAACAAAAACCCTTTCCCCCCCATTTCCCCCCCCAATTTTCAAAAAAACCCCCACCTTTGGGGCCCCCCCCCAACTTTTCAACCAAGGGGGGCCCCCCCCTTCCCTTTTAAAACGGGAACCCGTTTAAATTAAACCCCTTTTTTCAATTTTCCCCCCACAAAACCATTGAAAACCCCCGGTTCCCGGGGCGTTTTCCCCCCCAACCCCCCGGGAAACGGCCCCCCCCCTTTGGGCCAAAATTTCCCCAAAAGCGGGGGGAAACCCCGGGGGGGCCCCCCCAAACCCCATGCCCAGTGGGGGGCAACCCCCCCGGGGTTTTTTTAAAAGGAAAAAGCCCCTCCCTTTTTTACCCCAAAAAAGGGGGGAAATTTTGGGCAGTCCCTTTCCCCCCCCCTTTTTTTCCCTCCCGGGGCCCCCCCCTTGGGGCCACCCCCGGGGGGGGGAAAGGGGGAAGTACCCCTTAAACAACCCCCGTTCCCTTTGGGCCCCTCAACCCCCCCCCCCCTTTTTTTTTTTATACCAAAATTCCCCAAAAAAAAAGGCCCCCCCCCGAAAAAACCCAAAAACCCCCCACCAAATTTTTAACCCAAAATTTTAAAAAAAAAGGGAAAAACCGTTTCCTTTTTTCCCCCCCCCCCCGGGGTTTTTCCCGTATTTTTTCTCCCTTTCCGGGGTTTTTTTAAAAAAAACAAATTTCCCCCCCAAAAGGGAAAAAATTAACCCTTTCGGGCCCCCAAAAACCCCCCCCCCCCTTTAAACCCCCGGGTCCCAAAGGGGGGGGAAAAACCAACCCCTCATTGGGGGGAAACCCCCGGGCCCCCATTAGGGCCCCCCCCAAACCCCCTTTTGGCCCCCAAAAAAGGCGTATGCGGTTGGGACGCTCAGGTGCACAGCCTAATCACTTCAAAATTCGTTACATTGCCGGCAAGAAAATGGGTGGCAGACTCTTTGTCAAGAGTCTAGTTTAATATTTTATTTAGGTTAGGATGTATTTGTGGTAACCCCCTTTCAAGCTCTTTTTTTTTATCCCCCTGATGTGGGGGTTTTTTGTTAGTGAGGGGATATACGGGCTACCGTCCGCTTGTATCTTGGACCTATGTTGGTTATCTGTCTGCAGTCTACTCTGAGTTTAGGGTTTGGCTTTCAGGCACTAGGGGAAAGTGAGGCTCTATTAAGAGTTGGATGGTTGGAGGAGGATAGGCGGTCCATTTTATTTGCATGGCGGCACGGTTACCACTGGAGGCCGGCAGTCGCTAATCCTGCGCCTTTTCGGGGGGTGGGTGGGGGTGTGGGCATGCAAAGAGTACGCTAACCTTTATTCGGGCATGGACACACCCTCATTTACAGGCTATCTCCCCAACCAGCGAAACCAGGATGCTAAGAGTTGATGGATGGGCCCCCATCGTTCAACTAGTGACCAGGTTATAGCCAATAAGAAGGTGGGATTGAACCAATCGCAGAGGTTATGTGGATACCGCTCTCCTGTCTGCCCTTGGGTTCATTCCCACTCTAGAGTGGTTTTGAAGCACGGTCTGCTATCTTGTGGTTCTATTTCTGCCGTGCTTACCGTGGAGTGCACTATATTTACCACTGTACATAGTGTACATATTGACTGTTATAATTGGTGAAGGATAAATAAAAGTCTACACTGTTTCTACTGTGTTATTTGCTCCCATTACACCTGGGATACACAGGGCCATTTGAAATCCTAGGTTGTAATATATACCTAGAAGGCGTTCTTTTGTGGGCTAGTGGTCCAGTGGGTACCCGACGTTCTGGAGTTTTGAGACTGATCGCAGGTTCTATCCTGCCGTGTGATGTATGGTTTGTTTTGCGCTCGAAGTCATTACTATTTCGTGAATCTTATTAACAGAGTATGATACAAATAATTTTCTATGCATAGTTAAAGGAGGAATTGATAATTCCACCTAATCCGTCCAATTCATCGCTTTTAGAAAGGTTCTGGGGTGACCAAAATAGTTATCTTTCATAAGTTTTGAAATGAATTACCAGACTTAGGGAAACTAATGGCCAAGGCAAGGAAATGGACTTGGTTTTTAAGTTCTAGAATGAGCTAAGGCTCTGGGTTGAGGATCCGTACGGAGTCAGACCTAGGAGCTGACCTGACTTTCTCAAATACTCCATAGTCCGACTTCAGCTTTGTCAGAAGGCGACGTTTGGCGTCAATTCTGGAACCACCAATTCGGCCCCTACCGTAGTGGTTACACATTTATACTACCTATCCTATTATTATACAATATAATATAATGCAATATACTATAATAAATAATAATACCTAACGACTGACATCTATTGAGTACCAACCTTGCTTTGAGCGTACCTTTTATGATTATTACCGTACCCAATAATAATATATTTTTTATTTTATTTTATTTAAAAGAACAGTACACATACAATTATCATATAATTATAGACACATTGTCCTCATCGCTCTCGAGGGCGTGAGGACGCGCCTGAATCAGCTGGTTTTCTGCACTGTTTTCCTGTTTTTGAACAATCAAAATGGCGGATAGACATGGTCGCCATGTGAATACAGTCTGTGTTGAATTGGTTCGAGGTACGCTTACCTGTTCAACTATGCAGGTGTTACTTCCAACGATCATCGGTGAAGTATATGGCATACTGAATGAGGAATTGTATGGCGTAGCGCTCAATGGAGTTACTAGAATTTTCATCAAGTTTAAGAATGCAGGTTACTACTCCAGCATCGTTAATGAATATCATGAGAAGAGGATGGCCATGAACGCTGCAGTGGAGGTATGCCTTCATGATGTTTCAAGCTACATGACGTGGGTCAAAGTGAGGAATGTGCCGTTTGAAGCAATGGAGCATGATGTGATAACTGTTTTCCGAAATTATGGAAAGATCCACGCAGCAGAATTGGGAGTGTGGAAAGATGGGCCGTATGTGGGGTTGCTTGAAGGTTCTTTTACACTGAAGATGACTTTACGGCAGCCGATTCCTTCGTATGTACAATTGGACGACTTCAGAACCCAGGTCTTCATGTATTATGCAGGACAGAGGAAGACTTGCAGATTGTGTGGGTCTTTTGATCACATGGTGGCTCAATGCCACAAAAAGGCAGAACGGAGGGAACACATGTCTTCGCCGGTAACTCAACAGCAAGGCACAGCCGTGTCGGAGGCAAGTGTGGTCGCACGACAGGCACCTATCATTGTCCTCATCAATCTCGGGCCGTGTGGACATGCTGCGCAGTCGCTCCTGAATCAGCTGGTTTTCTGTGCAGTTTTCCTCAGTACTTTCATAATGGCGGAAGGAGGACGTAGACGTGTCAACACTGTTTGTCTTGAACTTGTGAAGGGATTGCTCAATAGTTAGAACACCCATCTTTTGCTGACAGCGATATTAAGAGACACTTATGGCATTGCAAATGAGGAGCTCTATGGCATGTCATTGAATGGTAGTTCAAGGTTTTTGTCAGATTCGGGCAGGCACACCTATAAAAAATATGGTGGCCAGGTACCAGGGCTGGTTAACCCTGGTGTTAATGTCCGCCTCTATGATGTATCACAGTTTTACACTTGGATCAAGGTGCATAATGTTCCTTTGAAGCTGATGAGATGATTTAAGGAACTTTTTTGGGTTATGGTACGAACATTTTGGCGCCATTGGGACTTGGCTGATGGACCACTTGTTGGCATCCCGGAAGGGTCTTTTTCCCAAAAAATGTCCCTAAAGCATCCTATACCTCGTACGGTGATGGGGACTTCTTACTCGTTTCATTACGTACACGGGGTCGGGGGTTTACGTGTCGCATGGGGGGCATATGACCACATCGCGGACAATTCCTATGGGGCGAGGAAGGTCAAGGGATGAGCAAGGGAGATGACACAACGAACAGCAAACATATGCCCCCTGGCACGGGAGCCCGGGAGGAGGGGTAAAAGATGGAGACAGAGTTGTTTTCAATTGTGACCCCCCCCGGAGTTGGAGGGATGAGGCATGGTGTCGGGCGGGTGAGAGGGTTTGCAAATTTCTTAGGTTGTGATGGAGGTTCCATTCAGGGGGCTCTGCATGAATTTTTGGGTGTTTTGACGTCTGCAATGACCCATGATGGGGTGGGGAAAAAGGGGTGTAGAGGGAATGGCAGGAGGGCCCCAACGTGCAGGTCGATGGTGGGGTGTGGAAGCAGAGCAGGTTGTAGTAGTGGACGTCCACAGGGGTACCAGTCTAGAGGAGGACATAGTTGCAGATCGTAGCTTCACAAAAGAGCTGCTGTTAACCATATGATTATGTTTTTACTCCTGGGAAAAGGTCTGGGAAAAAACAGGTACGAAGTGCCCTGTAGGGGAACAGGTGGAACAAAGAGTGTTGAGCATGTGAAAGGGAAGGCATGGGGGGTTGGGGGAGAAAGGGGGGGCCGTCTAGGGTCTAAGAGATTAAGGTGTTAAAGGAAGCCACCATTTAAAACCTTCACCATTAAATATTAACGGGTTGAAGTCAGTAGGGAAATTAAGGTCGGAGGTTTTTTAAAGAGATATGTACCGACGTTATGTTCCCGCAAGAAACAATTATACGGTGTACATAGTTGTTCTGCACAATTGAAAAAGGGGGTGTGGCATTGTTAATTAAAAAAGCAGCCAGTTTTTTTCTACAAAGAAAGTGAGTGAGGAGGAGGGGCGGGTGGTTTGGGTAGATGGGGCATGAGGTGGGGGTTTAAGTGGGTTTCATAGGGGTGACTGGCCACAGAAGGAGACATGGGCATCAAAAAAAGGTTTTTTAGGGGTGTCCTTTTTTACTATTTAAGATCGCTGCCCAGTCTTAACGATTCTAGGAGGTGATTGGAACTGTATTGTTCACAGTAAGGACGTAGAACCTACGGGAAAGGGTTTTTTTTTGTCTGGGTATTTAAGGATCTGTTGCGAGGTGTGAATGTAGTGGACGTGGGAGGGGAGGAGGTGGGTTGGGTCATGCATGCGTTCATTACGCGTGATTATGCGGGGAGGCTGGATCGAATCTATGTTTCTCGAAGGGGTGAAGGTAAGCAGCATTTGTGCATTGAATGTGAGCTTCTCTG
The DNA here is from genome assembly GCF_026875155.1 of Cherax quadricarinatus. Classification (NCBI taxonomy): domain Eukaryota; kingdom Metazoa; phylum Arthropoda; class Malacostraca; order Decapoda; family Parastacidae; genus Cherax; species Cherax quadricarinatus. The sequence goes on from NC_069483.1 coordinate 1,223,395, forward strand.
ATCATAGAGGGGTTATGGTAGACTTGGATTGGGGAGGGATTGCCAAAGCATTTCAGGGGTTATTGGAAGTTGAATGTTGGGTTATTTTGCAAAGGGGATGGGAGGGAATCTTTTGAGAGTGCTTGGGGTAGATGCTTGGTGGATGGTTGGGGGGGGTAGACATCTTTGAGTGGTGGGACACGGTCGGTAAGGGGAAGGTGAGGGATTTTTATCAGAAGCTGGGAAAGGAAGAGCGGAGTTATCAATATGGTGTTTTACATTACCTTGAAGGTCAACTGCAGGAATGCTATATAGGGGGGGGAGGTGAGTATCCGGTGGTTGAGATTGAGAGTTTAAAACAACTGATTAGGGACATTCAAAGTTGTGAATTTGATGCAGCACGAATTGCGTGAGGAATCGATGAGGTTTTATGGGGCGACTGTCCTTCGGCATATGTCTTGAGAGAGCAGGGAAAATGTCGCAGGGCGATGGAAATAATGAGCTTGAGTGTCCAGGAGCAAATGGAGGGGGCAGGTGCTCATTTCAACAGAGGGTATGGGTTGCTACATGGATGCATGGTATGAGATGCATGGCAAAAGAGTGGGGGTTAAGGATGAGGTGCTAGGGGAAATGAGTGAATGGGTATGTTGTAATCTAGAGCATAAGGATCGGATGAATCTGAGTGGACCTATAAGCGACGAGGAGATTAGAATGGCAGTGGAGGGTATGAGTGTGGGAAAATCGCTGGGGATTGATGGTATTCCTTGTGATTTTTATAAGGAAAACTGGGAATGCTTGCGTCAGTTTTTAGTGGTTTTATTTAATGCTATGAAAACCAAAGGTAGATTGGGGGAACAGCAAAGTACGGGTGTGGTGGCCATGGTTCCAAAAAAGAAGTCTTGTGATTATGTACACGATTATCGATCGATATCTTTAATGTGTGGTGATTACAAGATCTTTGCTAAAATGTTAGGGAATAGGATGAAACGAGTTCTTGACAAAGTTTTGGATGAGGGTCAGTATGGTGTGCCTGGGCGATCAATGTATGTGGGGCAAGGGATCATACGTAGGTTTATAGACGAAAGTGGGGGGGGGTAAATAAAGGTGGGGTATTAGCATTGGATTGGCATGCGGCATATGACTGTGTGGAGCGTGAGGTGCTGTGGAAGTTAATGCAGTGGCAAGGGTTTGGGAGGGAAATCGTCAGTTGGGCAAAGGTGTTTGTGAACAGGCCATGGTACGGGTGCAGGTAAATGGTAGGCTAGGAAAACTAGTTAGGATGGAAAGGGGCTTGAGGCAAGGGTGCCCTGTTGTCACAGCTTCTCTTTGCGTTGATTCAGGATCCGTTCTATAGGGCTGTGCAATGGATGAAGGGAGACGAATTGGCTGTGGAACCAGGGATCGTGGGTTATGTGGACGATACCATAGTTCTATTTAGAAGGCCAAAGGATTTACAAAAGGTGGGTGAATTGGTGGAGCGTTTCGGAAGGGCAACAGGGATGATGGTTAATAGGGAAAAGTCTATGCTTATGAGGGTGGGGGATGGCGTGCATGGGGCTCTAGGACAGGAAGAAGGCTGGCCCCTGGTGTGTCAAATTAAGGTGTGTCGGGTTGCTCATATGGGAAATCTTCAGGAGGCGAGGGAGGTGAATTCGAGAGAAGCTGTGGATAGGGTTCTGTGTAGATTGGCGGGATTGCGTACAGGAGGTCTGATGTTACATCAGCGTACTATTGTGGTGAATGTGCTTTTGTATGGTAAGCTGTGGCATGTGGTAGGTATATATCCCTTGAATACGTGCGATGAGAAGCATCTGTTGAAGCGTGTATATCGATATATTTGGGGTTTGGGATGTGACTGGTTATCGAGAGATGTTGTGTGTCTTCCGGCACGCTGGGGAGGGCTGGGGTTAAACTACCAGGGGAAAACGAAACTTATATATCAAAGAAAACGGAGGGTTCAATTCCTGCTCCACTCAAACTGTAAATAAATCGGAGGGTTCGATTCTTGCTTCGATTAAACAGTATGTATGAAAGAAAATGGAGGGTTCTATGCTGGCTCCGACCAAACAGTAAATTGAATGGGGTCCTTTGACCATCCAATCTTCTCATCAACAAATCAAAAGTGTCCTACAACAGTTCCCTTGATATAATAAATAGAGCTCAATGAAACAACTTGCCACTAGAAAATCTCGGGTTCCTAGAGTCTATTCCTTCAAATCGTTTCAAGCTCACATAAACAAAGATGACAGAATTAACTAGTATATCCTACCTTGACTTCACTTACAATAAATTGAAACTATAACAATCACCAAATCTTTCAAATACATGTACTGTAGTCCTACCATAGAGAATGATTACTCATGGCTGGTGGTAACCGTCTGTGGTATGCGGTGTTGAAGTTCCAATGGAAGATTCGAAATGGAGTTGAATCTTGATTCAGTTGGGTGATCCTGGCAAGGTCGCCACTTGTGAAGGCTTACTCAGCCCTGTAACAACTTCAGTAAGTATTACCAAGGCTGGCTCCTCCTCAGGAAAATTAATGAATAGAAAAAGAATGATAACAGTCAAATATAAACACTTTATTATTTAGAAATGAAAATATAAAACAATTAAATATGAATTTTTATCCTACTTGAAAGAGAAATGAAAAATTAAATATAAAAATAATATCTGAATTCAACACTAATATGTACAGTTAGACTGGGGTGTCTGGTGGATGTTGTTGACACCGCATATTGTAGAAATTGTAGCCATTGCTGATATGGGAGGGGGTCTCACAGATGTTGAGTGACAACCCAACGACTAGTTCTTCACAGTCTCTAGCCTTGAATAGTCAGTCAAGATGATAGGAACACAGGTTCTTCACCACTGCAAAGACGAGGGGTAGTTGCCTGGGGTTAACTACACTTTGGTATACAAATAAAATGGTGACGTCCCAGAACTTTTGTAAAGTTCGTCTCATTCAGAACTGTTTCTTTGGTTGCCAGATGATCCGAGTTGACATTCCAAGCTAGAAAGAGACAAACGTTACCCACTGCCTAAGAAATCACTCTCCATGATAAGTAAAGTATTTAAAAAAAATGGTGATTATCTAAAAGCACATGGAAATCAAGGCAGAATGAAGTCTTAAAATTGGTTAAAAGTGAAGCTTTTAACCAATATATCCATTAAAAACAGGAGCAGAGGCTTTTACTTACAGTTGTGTTGGGAGCTGTGAGTCAAGTGATGACCATTTGGTCGGAGCCCCACATGTCACCTTTCCGGGTGGAGAAAAAGGGGGGGGGGAAAGCGGGAGCTAGACTGACCCTACCTTAACAAGCAGACGGGGAATCAAACTATCGTCACCATATACTCGCTCGCTACTCCTATCTGCTGAACTTTTCCCTCACAATGTCTTTTGTCTGTCTCATAAATATGCAAGATTACAGGTACGTCTTGCTACTTCTACTTATACTTAGGTCACACTACACATACTTGTACTCGTTTATTTATACACACTCATCTGAGTTTCCTTTTATTTTATCTTAATAGTTCTTGTTTCTTATTATTTTTCCTTTTATATTCATGGGAAAATGGAATAAGAATCTTTCCTCTGTAAGCCATGTGTTTTGTAAAAGTCAACTAAAATGCCATGAAGAAAGGGCTAGTAACCCCTTTTCCTGTAATAATTACTAAAAAGAATAAGAAGAAAATTGTCAAAGTGGGAAGTCTGAATGTGCGTGGATGTTCTGCAAATGTTAAGAAAATGATGACTGTGGATGTTATGAATGAGAAGATGCTGGATGTCCTGGGTTTGAGTGAAACAAAGCTGAAGGTGGTGGGAGAGTTTCAGTTGAGAGGAATAAATGGGATTAGGTCAGGAGTTTCAAATAGAGTTAGAGCTAAAGGAGTAGCAATAATGTTGAAGGATAAGCTATGGCAGGAAAAGAGGAAGTATAAATGTATTAATACAAGGATTATATGGAGTAAAATAAAGGTTGGATGTGAAAAGTGGGTTATAGTAAGCATATATGCACCTGGAGAAGAGAGAAGTGTAGAGGAGAGAGAGAGAGAGAGATTTTGGGAAATGTTGAGTGAATGCATGGGGAGTTTTGAACCAAGTTTGAGAGTAATGGTGGTTGGGGATTTCAATACTAAAGTGGGTAAAAATGTTGTGGAGGGAGCAGAAGATAATTTTGGAGTGCCAGGGGTAAATGAAAATGGTGAGCCTTTAATTGAGCTGTGTATAAAAAGAGGTTTGTAATAAGTAATACATATTTTATGAAAAAGAGGATAAATAAATATACAAGGTATGATGTAGCATGTAATGAAAGTAGTTTGTTAGATTATGTATTGGTGGATAAAAGGTTGATGGGTAGGCTCCAGGATGTACACGTTTATAGAGGGGCAACTGATATATCGGATCATTATTTAGTTGTAGCTACAGTTAGAGCAAGAGGTAAATGGGACAAGAGGAAAATGTCAACAACAAGTAAGAGGGAGGTGAAAGTGTATAAACTAAGAGAGGAGGAGGTTCAGGTGAGATATAAGCAAATATTGGCAGAAAGGTTCGCTAGTGCAAGTATGAGTAGTGGGGGGGGGTTGAAGAGAGTTGGAATAGTTTTAAAAATGCAGTATTAGAATGTGGGGCAGAAGTTTGTGGTTATAGGAGGGTGGGTACAGGAGGAAAGAAGAGTGATTGGTGGAATGATGAAGTAAAGAGTATGATAAAAGAGAAAAAGGTAGCTTATGAGTGGTTTTTACAAAGCAGAAGTGATATAAGAAGAACAGAGTATATGCAGAGTAAAAGAAAGGTGAAGAGAGTGGTGAGAGAGTGCAAAAGGAGAGCAGATGATAGAGTGGGAGAGGCACTGTTAAAAAATTTTAATGAAAATAAGAAAAAAATTTGGAGTGAGTTAAACAAGTTAAGAAAGCCTAGGGAACGAATGGATTTGCCAGTTAAAAACAGAGTAGGGGAGTTAGTAGATGGGGAGATGGAGGTATTGGGTAGATGGTTAGAATATTTTGAGGAACTTTTAAACGTCAACGAAGAGAGGGAGTCAGCAATTTCATGGACTGGCCAGGGAGGTATACCATCTTTTAGGAGTGAAGAAGAACAGGATGTGAGTATAGGGGAGGTGCGTGAGGCATTACATAGAATGAAAGGGGGTAAAGCAGCTGGAAATGACGAGATCATGACAGAAATAGTGACAGATATAGTGTTAGAGTGGTTGGTATTTTTGTTTAATAAATGTATGAAAGAGGGGAAGGTACCTAGGGATTGGCGGAGAGCATGTATAGTCCCTTTATAAAAAGGGAAGGAGGACAAGAAACATTGTAAAAGATATTGAGGAATTAGTTTACTGAGTATACCAGGAAAAGTGTGCAGAAGGGTTATTATTGAAAGAATTAGAGGTAAGACAGAATGTAGGATTACAGATAAGCAAGGAGGTTTTAGAGTGGGTAAGGGATGTGTAGATCAAGTGTTTACATTGAAGCATATATATGAACAGTATTTAGATAAAGGTAGGGAAGTTTTTATTGCATTTATGGATTTAGAAAATGCATATGACAGAGTGGATATGGGAGCAATGTGGCACATGTTGCAAATATATGGAATAGGTGGTAAGGTACTAAATTCTGTAAAGAGTTTTTATGAGGATAGTGAGGCACAGGTTAGGGTGCACAGAAGAGAGGGAGACTACTTCCCGGTAAAAGGTGGTCTTAAATAGGGATGTGTAATGTCATCATGGTTGTTTAATATATTTGTAGATGGGGTTGGAAAAGAAGTAAGTTATATTGTGTTCGGGAGAGGGGTGGGATTAAATTATGGGGAATCAAATACAAAATTGACACAGTTGCTTTTTGCTGATTATACTGTCCTTATGGGAGATTCTAAAGAAAAATTGCAAAGGTTAGTGGACGAGTTTGGGAGTGTGTGTAAAGGTAGAAAGTTGAAAGTGAACATAGAAAAGAGTAAGGTGATGAGAGTATCAAATGATTTAGATAAAGAAAAATTGGATATCATATTGGAGAGGAGGAGTATGGAAAAAGTGAATATTTTCAGATATTTGGGAGATGACATGTCAGCGGATGGATTTATGAAGGATGAGGTTAATCATAGAATTATTGAAGGAAAAAAAGGTGAGTGTGGCATTGAGGTATATGTACAGACAAAGAACCTTATCTATGGAGGCAAACAATGAAATGTATGAAAGCATAGTGGTACCAACACTCTTATATAGGTGTGAAGCTTGGGCTGAAAGTGCAGCAGCAAGGAGGCAGTTTGAGGTAGTGGAGATGTCTTGATTGAGGGCAATGTGTGGTGTAAATATTATACAGAAAATTCGGAGTGTAGAAATTAGGAGAAGGTGTGGAGTTAACCCTTAAACTGTCCAACCAGATCTACATTCACATGCGTAGTGCTCCAAAAGTAGATTTACATTTTTTTTACATATTTTCAAATATAACAAAAAAATGTAGATCAAAGTTTTTTTTTTACACGTTTTCAAATGTAAAAAATAAAAGAAGATCTACGTTTTTTACATACTTTCAAATGTTGAAAAAACGTAGATCTACGTTTGGACAGTTTAAGGGTTAATAAAAGTATTAGTCAGAGGGCAGAAGAGTTGTTAAGGTGGTTTGGTCATATAGAGAGAATGCATCAAAGTAGAATGACATGGAAAGCGTATAAATCTATAGGGGAAGGAAGGTGGGTAGGGGTCGTTCTCGAAAGGGTTGGAGAGAGGGGGTAAAGGAGGTTTTGTGGGCGAGAGGCTTGGACTTCCAGCAAGCGTGCGTGAGCATGTTAGATAGGAGTGAATGGAGACGAATTTTTTTTGGGACCTGACGAGCTGTTGGAGTGTGAGCAGGGCAATATTTAGTGAAGGGATTCAGGGAAACTGGTTATTTTTATACTGCTGAACTTGAGTCGTGGAAATGGGAAGTACAATGCCTGCACTCTAAAGGAGGGGTTTGGGATATTGGCAGTTTGGATGGATATGTTGTGTATCTTTATACGTATATACTTCTAAACTGTTGTATTCTGAACACCTCTGCAAAAACAGTGATTATGTGTGAGTGAGGTGAAAGTGTTGAATAATAATGAAAGTATTTTCTTTTTGGGGATTTTCTTTCTTTTTGGGTCACCCTGCCTCGGTGGGAGACGGCCGACTTGTTAAAAAAAAATGTACCATGAATCATGCAAGTCATTTGTACCATGACTCATGGTACAAATGACTCATGGTACAATTGCATTTGTTCCATGGTTCATGCAATTCATTTGTACCATGACTCATGCAATTCATTCAATTTTTTTTATTTTATTTAAAAACTTACAGAATGCAAAAATGTATACAAACATAAAAATGTTGTCCAACATATGGACCATTGTCAAAACTTACACAAATTACAACATCAACACAATCCATACCACCCCAGTGAACACTAAACCCATACACACTGATAACACTCCCTCAAAACCTGCAAAGTGCAGGATGAGGCACCCTTAGTGCCACACAATAGTGGCACAACCACCTTCCCCTTAACTTAGTTTGCAACTAAAAAAAACGCTTTTCCCCCAATATATATATATATATATATATATATATATATATATATATATATATATATATATATATATATATATATATATATATGTATATATATATATATATATATATATATATATATATATATATATATATATATATATATATATATATATATATATATATATATATATATATATTTATATATATATATATATATATATAGATATATATATATATATATATATATATATATATATATATATATATATTATATATATATATATATATATATATATATATATATATATATATATATATATATATATATATATATATATATATATAAATTATATACATACATGATATAAAAACTCTATATAACTAAATCATTAAGTATGATGTTATTGTAAGACAGTTGTTGCCCAACAATTTGATTATTTACATACCAACTAACAAAAGTCTTAACATTGTCTATATGCACTATCCCAACTACATTTATTGTTATAATTTATATAAAAACTTACAGAATACACAATATGTACATAAACGTCCAAATGTTGCCCAACATATGGCCCAACATCAAATTTATTCACAATACAACATCAACATAATCTATCTCAATCCAGAGAACACTAACCTATACACTCTGATTACACGCACTCAAAACCTGCAATATGCAGGATGAGGAAACCCTTGCTGCCGCCATACAATATTGGCACAACCACTTTCTCCCTTACATAGCTAGCAACTAAAAACACTTTTCCCCAATATACATATACATGATATGAAAACTCTACCAATTAACAAAATCATGAAGTATAATGTTATTTTAAGACAGTTGTTTTGCAAAACCATGTTAGTATCTGCATACCAACTTACAAATGCCTTAACATTGTCTATATACACTATCACAGTTACATTACCCCACCCTAGTCATAACTACCAACAATAAGGTTACAATAAGGTTACACTTCCCTATCCCACCCCACCACAATTTCTAACAGCACACTCGCCAACAATATTTGCCTATCCTTCCGTCAGTAACATTTCATCAATTATCACATACTTCTTAACAGTTCGTTCCACCTCACCATACTGCCTCCTCATTTTCTCAATCTGCTCCATTAACAAAAATCCATTGTATATGGAAGATTTCTGATGATCCCTAACAATTACATATGATATGTGCTAACTAAACTACAAAATAAACTCTGACATTTAAATTTCATCTTAACTGTAGTTCCACCTATGGTCATATTCGCTCTATAAAAGGAATATGGTCCCTTAGTACTTAAGTAGCCAAGTTACTGAGTCCCTTTACCGTTATATTTCTATATGCCTCCGGGAACGCAGTTGCCCACCTTTTTACCATAAATGAGTTTATTTCTACAGACTGTGCGATAAATTCCTGCTGCAGTTGACCTTACCCTAATCCCCCAACCTTTTTCCTTCAATCTCCAGGAATAAAACAAGAAATCTGCCACAATGCACAGAATGGCTCTCTTTACAACCTCAGACACCTCCCTTACCTCTAAAGTTAGGGCACGCAGGAGCTCTACATTGCCCCCACCCATTAACTTGAAGACTCTAGCCAGCCACACCCGTACCTGCCCCAACTCCCTACAGAAATATACAGCATGAAAAGCTGTTTCCGATTCCTCACAATGTTCGCTTTTCGCTTCACTTACCAAACCCATCACACACAAAGCCTGCTTTGACGCTAAAATCCCCATTACAAACCTATAAACTAACTCCCTTACCCTCGGCATTAATCTAAGCTTCTGGAAATCATGCCAAATCGTACCCCAATCATACAAAGAGTATACCGCCACACCTTGCATAACTTCTGGTTTCCTACTCATCTCTACTAACCTTCCCACCTTGAGCTTTTTTATCTCACCTATTACTAACATAACCCTTAGCATATTTTCACATTCCATTAAGTCCTTTCCTCCCCACCATCGTCGTACATCCCCCATCACCCTCCCAACCCTCACCCATTTTACCTCCCCTCCCTTACGTATTTCTGTTTAACATACATGGCCTTTACCCTCGGCCCGAGCTTCAAAAGAGCTACTCCCCCTCTGCGGACATTCGTCATAATCACCTCTTTACTTAGCCATGCTCGTCCAAAACCCCTATATAACGAAGCACCCTTCTCTGTATCTCCTTTATCTCCTGTTCCCGTAAAGGATACACCACTGCCACGTTCCACACTTTACTATAAACCAATGAATTTATTATTATTGCCCTTTGCATTAAAGTAACATCCTTCGATCTTAGGTTCCTAATCCGTTGTACAACTTTCTCTCCTACCAATTCCGAATTCCTCCGTCTAGCCACTTGCTCATCTGCCATATAGATAATCCCACAAATTTTCAGCTGTTCAGCCACATCCCATCCAAACTCCACCCCCATTCTACCCCCCACCCAATCTCCTGTCTCTAATAATTTCGATTTAGCTCTGTTGACACGCATGCCTTTCGCCTCTCCAAAAAACCTCATTACTCTTTTCACCTTTCGCAAACCTTCGACATCATTGATCAGTATTATTGTGTCATCTACATAACCAACTACCTCTGTGAACCCCTTACCCTCCTCCTGTAATGTTGTTGCTTCCTCAACCGTTCCATAAAACGGGTGTTGCATACATGCAAACAGAGTTTGAGACATAGGACACCCCTGTCTCAAACCTTTCTCCATTTTCAACACACTACCCAACCTACCATTAATTTGTACCTGAATCGTGGCTTGTGCATACAAGGTCTTTACCCATTTTACTATTCCCTCCCCAAAACCCATAACCTAACACCGTCATAAGCATTCTCCCAATCAATGCCTAAAATTCCACCCCCTTACAACCCTGCAAAAATTCCCTAATAGGACTATGTCCATCCCTCATACTACAACCCGGAATCCCCAACTGACCCTTGTGCACAATACCACCTATCACCCCCTTCATCCTGTTCCCTAGAATCTTCGCAAAAATCTTATAATCCATACACATTAACGATATGGCCCTGTACGTGCTCAGTGTTCTTCCCTCCCTCTTTTTATTTACAAGCACGACCACACCCGTCCTTTGTGACATTCCCAATTTCCCTTCCTTCAGCATACTATTCAATACCTGAACCAAACAAACATTTATGGTTTCCCAATGCACTCTATCAAAATCATTGGAAAGCCCATCGATTCCCGGTGCTTTCCCCTTACTTAAATTGAACACAGCCTCTTTCCCTTCTTCCATACTTATTATTCCCTCCAATCCCCCTCTGTCCTCCCCTCCTTTCCCCAAGGCCTTCACCCCTCCTCTTTCTTTATTAACTATCCCCACGTTACCCTTTTCCCATTTCCTTTTAAACCAATAATCCGCATAATTACTTATCCCCTCAGTTGTCACAAACATTTGCCCCTTAGTATAACCTTCCAAATCGTCACTAACCTTTAAAAATATTATAGTGGACTCCTGTTGTCTAATGTGAAAATGTCTTAACACACTACCCGACAGTTTATTTCCCCATAGCACGGCAACCATACCTGCCCTTACCCTTAATTCCTCAAATCTTTTATTATGTATTTCTCTTAGTCCCTCTCTTAGCCCTGATATTTCTTCAAAAGACTTCCCCTCCTCACTTGCATAACACTCATTGAGCTGCTGTTCCAAATAATTCTGTAAACGATACCTCCACCTCGCCTCCTCCCTTACTTTATATTTATAAAACCCCGGGATACCAGGTTTAGCCCTATTTTCCCACCAATCCAAAATAGTTCCTACCCCATCCCTTTCCCTCCACAACTGTCTTCACCAGTCTCTAAACTCTGCATTCACCACCTCACTCTTCACCAACCTCGCATTTAACTTCCAGAAACATGAATATACCTTTGCCACACCCTCCCAATCCAGCTCTACCAAAACTGCCCTATGATACGAAAACCCTACATCCACTGTTTTTAGCCCTCCTATACTAACTGCTCCCGTTATATAAATCCTATCTAACCTCGCCGAATAATCTCTCCTAACAAAAGTGAAATCCACTCTTCAAGCCCCACTCCCTTCCACGGCCCTCACCCCTGCATCCTGTAAAACATTGTGTAACGACCGTAACACACAACCCACCCCCTTGGTTCCACGTCCCACCCCCCTTATAACACAGTTCCAGTCCCCCCCATTACAGTGACTAGAGGTAAACTCCTAGAAAACTACACCAAAACGTCTCACAAAATCCTCTTTTACTTTGATTATATTCTCTGCTGGCATATAAACCCCAATGAAACATACTCGAGATGCTCCCCACTCACCATCCACCCTCACTACCCTCCCCCCCTTCTTCCCACTTTATAATACGTGAGGGACTATTTTCCTTCACAGCCACTGCACTCCCCCTTTTAACCTAACAGACCCACTGACATACAATTTATAACCTTTTAATGCCAAAGCACAGCCTATCTTATAATTATGTTCTTGTATGAAGCATACATCCACATTATATCTCCTCAAAAACCATTCCATCCATACTCGTTTCACTTCATTCCTCAGTCCATTTACATTTACAGTTACTACCGTGAATTATTTTAAAAGTGGTGGTTTACCCTTTCTTCTTGGCACATATCCTCCAATACCGTCCTGCTTTATTGCGTCTTTCTTGACAGCTTGTTTATTCACCCCCCTTATTTCTTCATTATCCCTAGAACCATTAAACCCTTCATTACCCCTCCCCTCTTTCCCCTTATGACATACTTCCTTTCTCCAAGATTTTACTCCTGTTCTTTCTCCTTGAGTAAGAACATTGTCCATCTCCGACGTTCCTGCAGTTCTCTTACGAGAATTCCCCTCCCCACATACCTCGTCACCTGTCTTTTCTGCCCTATGGACTTCTGCCACAACGTTGTGCAAATTAACATTAGTGCACACAGTATTCCTAACCTCAAGATCTTGCTGCGCTGTCGCCTGCACCAGGTTACACCCATCATCCTCCTGTCCCTCCTCAACGTCATGCAAAAAGGAACTTAGTACTTCCTCCAGCAAGCCATCCTGTTGGCCCGTACCCTCCTCATCAGACGTCGATGTCGTCTGTCCATTATCAACCGTTAGTGTTACACTTTCCTCCATAGCCGCCTCAGCCCTGTCCACTTCTTCACTCCAACGGCAAGGATTCTTGTTTGACCTTACTCCTTCCTCCAACGCCCCCATAGCATTCCTCTGATGTAAGATCACTGGTGCCTGTTCCCTCTGTCCAGCTTTTTTATAGCATTGGGCCGCCATATGTTCATAAGAACCACATAATCTGCAAGTCTTCCGCTGCCCTGAGTAGTACACGTAGACCTGCGTCCGGAAGACCTCCATAAGTGCATATGATGGAATTGGCTGCCTCAATGTCCTTTTCAGTATAAATGATCCTTCAGGTAGCCCCTCATAAGGTTCATTATGCCACACCCCCATCTCAGCTGAGTGGATTTTTCCATAGCTGCTAAACACCGCCATCACATCATGCTCTGTCGCCTCAAAAGGCACGTTTCGTACCTTCACCCACGTCATATAGCTGGACACATCATGTAAGCAGACTTCCACCATAGTGTTCACTGCTAGCCTTTTCTCTTGATATTTGTTGACTATGCTTGCGTAGAATCCTGCTTCTTTTAACTTGATGAAAATTCTCGACACACCATTTACTGCTACACTATATAATTCTCTGTTTGGTATTCCATATACCTCACTGATGATTGCAGGCAGTAACACCTGCATTGTTGTTCCTGTAAGCGTGCCACGCACCAATTCCACACAAACAGTGCTCACCCGGCGTCCAATGCGATCCGCCATGCTGTATGGACAAAACAGGAAAACTGCTCAGTAAACCAGTTGAATCAGGAGCTACTGCGCAGCCTGTCCACATGGCCTGAGAGCGATGAGGACAATGATTCATTCAAAATTAGGACAGAATTTGTCTGGTGTTCAGTTTATGCAGCTGTTTGGATAATATGCAGCTAGGAGATCCTGCCCTCAAGTAATAATTTCAGATAATGTCACTAATTTTTTTTAGCAAGTGCACAATATTTGATAGAGTTACAAGAGAATATTTATGTTAAATTTCTATTATCCCAGCAAGGACGTATATTGTAATTTATCATCCCCAGAGTTCCTTGTCAAAGTTGTTTTAATGAACGAATGATAGGAAGATCAAAGAGTTGTCTACAGAAGTTGCTACACAGGAAAAGAATCAGTTTGGAGGAATTCCATACTGTGTTACTAGAGACGGAAAATTTAAAAAATATTCGTCCCCTTACATACATTAGTGAATCTCCTGATGGGGATATATTAACATCTTCTCATTTAATATGTGAACAAAAATGTTATGCTGGACGTATTTACAGAGATACTCCTGACGAAAGTGATGAAGATTATAATGATGAAGAATCATCATGGGATAAATTTTGTATGTTAAATAAGGTGATTAATCATTGAGCTAAAGTTTGGTGTAAAGAAAATCTCACTCAACCTGAACACATTTATTGTGCTTTAAAAGCTGTGACGAAGCTGAACTTTCAACTTGGCAATATTGTATTGATTGATACAGACCAACATGGAACATTGGAGTTATTGGTCAAGGTGTTAATATTTTAACCAGACTCACATGGTGTTGTTAGGAATGTCCCTGTGTTGTGTCATGGTCACTAAAGCCTAAGTTGTATTAATAAATTAATTCCCAAAGAATTTTTTTTATATTTTATTTAAAACAATGCAATACAAGGTGGTATAAATATATTAAAAAGGTACACGAAAATAGATTAAATCACAAGAACCCCAAAATGGCCCTAACACAGAATAACCGCACCATACATTACAGTGGTATTACACCATCACACACAACACACCGTTCGACACTCATTATCATACAAATAGTATTATTACCGATATTGACTTAAAATTTTGTCACTTACCCTCCCCCCCCCCACACGCACACCAAAATAAACATCCTGAATTATCATTAAGCAAGAAATATATTTAATAAATTTTACAAGCATTGGTGATACAGGAATAAACCATACGAATAATGTATTCTTGACATATTTGAGAACATGACATACCTAAGAAAATAAATGGTATAAAATACTGACACAATGGAAACATAAACACATATGCAGTTTAATGTGATCCTTTATTGACAAAGTTTCGCCCACAGAGGTGGCTTTTTCAAGTCACACACAGATCTACCTGGGGTGGAAAGTACGGGAGTATTTATAGTCAGGTTCAGAATGTTGAGGTCAGGTGGAGAATGCTGCATCTGATGATCTACTGGGTGGGGTTACAGAGTCTTGGGTAGCTTGGCAGGGGTATTGGACAAGTTGTGAGTAGACCTTCTGCAGTGTTCTATGTTCTTACGTGGGATAGCGATAAAGAAGTTTCTTGGCGAGGGGTTCAGCTATGTTATAGAAGCCGTTGTTCTGGCTGAAATTGTTGGTGATAGAGATAAGTGATGATTCTAGGATTCTTCGGTATTGAGTGTTGTCTTCTGTGGCGATAAGTCTTGAGTTTCTGTAGTTAATTAAATGGTTGTGTGAATTGCGATGTTGTACACAGGCATTCCTTGTATCGTCAGTCCTGCTTGCGTATTGGTGTTCTGAAATACGTGTTTGGAGGTCTCTTGATGTTTTGCTTACATATAATTTGTTGCAGTCATTACAAGGGATTATGTATACCCCTGCAGAGGATGGAGGCTTGTCCTGTCTACTACTGGTGATGTCCTTGATGGTCGTGGTTGTGGAGGTAGATACTTGGAATGATGTATTGGAAAAGATGTAGGAAACATGTTTGGCAATGGAGTTGGTGGGGAGGACTATGTATCTCTTCTCGGCAATGTCTTCTCTGGGTGTGATGAAGATGTTTAATGCCCGCCGTCTGCAGTCTCTGATGAAGTGACGAGGATAGTTGAGTTTAGAAAATACTTGTTCAATTATAGTGCATTCTTCCTAAAGGAACTCATTGCTGCAGATTCTGAGTGTGTGTAGGAAGAAGCCTATAATTACACCACGTTTAGTTTTGGTGTCGTGGTGAGAGTAGAAGTGGAGAAGATCGTTTTGGTTGGTTGGTTTTCGATAGACTTTAAAACGAAGTCATGGCGAAACGTTGTCAGTAAAGGATCACATTAAACTGCATATGTGTTTATGTTTCCATGACATACCTAAACACAGTGACCTCGACCAGGTCGAATAAATACATTGCAAGTGATTATTAATATCACTAAGAACATTGTAACAATGAAGTTCTCAAAGGCTACCTATATACATGTTTATTTACCAATTAAACCCAAACATTACCACATTATATATAAAACTGAACTAGGTCACAATAATCATCAGTATAGAAAGCTTCTATAGCACATGAACATGCCCATACCCTAATGTTACGTTACCACACACTTAACGTAACGAATGACACACCAGTCGTCATACAAGGTGCTTAATTAACCATTCCACTAACCTAAAGCCACTAATCTTGTACAACAATTCAAATTTTGTTGAAAAGAAATGAAATGTACATGGAATAAATGTAACAGAGGACTGTACTTAACAGTGAGATCTCAAGGTTTAGTTAGCATGATTAGAAAGGTTAACCTTTTCACAGGGAGCACAACCAGAGGTTAAAATTAAGCTATCACATACCTCAAACCGTCACTCATCTATTCCCCTCACACACAACACCACTTCGCTGCTGCACTACCTTACCCACATCCCTCAGAAGGAGACCAACCCCTTGCCCGCCCCCTGGGCTCAGAAGGAGGCTACCCACAGCGAGGTTCCAGTAACTCTCCGAGAACCTTGTTTTCCAGCGCCCCCCATAGACTAGTCTATTCCTACACATCGTTCTGTAAAACCTCGCCACTAACGCTTTGATCCTCAAATCTCCCCTTACCTCCCTCATCCCCCAAGAAACATATAAATAATCCATCATTACATACATCAAAACCCTTCCCACATCCCCTGACACCCCACTTACATCCAACAACAAAGCCTGAAGGAACGATCAACTCTCCCCAACATTCTGATAACACCCCGCATCCATGATCGCACCCCCTCCAAAGAGGAACAAAAATATACATCATGAAAAGCAGTTTCGACGTCCCTACAGTGCAAGCATGATGCCTCTCGCACAAAACCCATATTACGCAGCTCATCCTTAGAGGCCAAAATTCCCATTAGAAATCGATATACTAACTCCTGTACATTCGCTGGTATCCTAAGCAACCTAAACTCCCTCCATATGATCTGCCATATGGGTATACAGCAACCCCTTGTAAAACACCCTGACCCCCCACTGCATCCACCAATCTTTTTACCTTTAATTTAGTCACCTGTCGTACTGTCAATAAAAACCTCAACATATCCTCACAATTCCTCAAATCCCTACCACACCACCAGCTTCGTGCATCCTTCATCACCCTGCCCACCCTAATACCCAAATCCCCCCCTGCCCTTATATACCTCTGCTTAACATATAAAGCCATTATCCTAGGACCCAACACCAACAGGCCGAGACCCCCCTTGTCGCACATACATCATTACTACTTCCTTATGTAACCAAGCCCTCCCAAATCCCCACACATACCTTAAAACCCTCCTCTGAATTTCCAAAATGTCCTGTACCCTTAAAGGAAACACCTCTGCCACCCCGTCATCTTACTGTAGACAAGCGAGTTAACCACCAATACTCTTGTTGTAACACTACATCCCGAAACTGCAAGCTTCTAAGCCTGCCCAAAACCCTACTCTTAACTAATTCCGAATTAACCCTCCTGCAGTCTTGCACCTGCACCATGTACCATACCCGACAAACCCTAATCCTGTCTACTACTGCCCATCCTATCCCCTCCGCCAAGCTCCCACCAATCCATCGAATTCCCCACTTCTAATAATCTCAACTTCATTAAATTGACTCCCATACTTGTAGCATCCCTAAAACTCTGAATTACTGCACCAACCCTCCTCAAAGCTTCCTCACCCATTACCAGTACAGTAGTATCATCCACATACCCTACAATACCCCTTTGCAACCCCCACTATCCCTTGCCTATTCAACACCTCCTCCTAAACCCCATAGAAAGGATTCTGCACACAGGCAAAGAGCAACTGAGAGAGCGGACAACCCTGCCATGAACCTCTTTCCATCAGCACCAGATCCCCCAACTTCCCATTAACCTGTACCCGTATAACCGCTCCCTTGTACAAAGTCTGCACCAATCTCCCTTCCTCCCCCAAAACCCAACTTCTCCAGACTCTTAAGAAATCCCTATTCACGCAATCATACGCATTAGCCCAATCCAAACCAAGTATTTCCCCTCCTGGACAGTTCTCTATAAACTCCCTTATCTGACAATGACCATCCCTCATACTTCACCCCGGGATACCATACTAACCCCTATGTATCACAGATCCTCTCACCCTCTTCAGTCTATTACCCATAATTTTAGCAAAAATTTTATAATCCGAACACATTAATGTCAATGGTCGGTAATCACCCAATACTTTCCCATCCTTCTTTTTCGGCACCAAAACAACGATCCCAGTTTTTTGTGACTTCCCCATCCTCCCACTTCTCAACATATATTTCACAACCTCCACCAAACAATGCCTAATTCTCTCCCAATTAACTTTATAAAAATCGTTCAATAACCCATCTATGCCGGGTGCCTTACCCTGACTCAACCCATAAACTACCTCCTCCACCTCCACTTCACTAATACTACCTTCCAGCATTTCTCTTTCCTGCTGTCCTAATACAATATTTCCCCCTTTGTCCTCAAAATATTCCTCCCGGACATCTTCTCTTCTCCAATTCTCCCTAAACCAATAATCTGCATAACCACTGATACTGTCCGTATCACAAAGGTCCTGTCCCTCCACATAACCGCCCCATCCCCTCACCAACCACTAGATGCGCTATGGTAGTCATCATCTGCCTTTCCTTAAATTTCCTCAGGACGTACCCTGACGGCCTGTCTTCCTTTAATACATCCTCCAAGCCTGCCCTAACTCTAATTGCATCAAGTTGTTCATTATGAATCTCAACAATCCGATTCCTTAGATCATCCATATCACATCTCATACCTTCCCTGTTCCCCTGTAACAAGCATTCAATTGTCCCTCTAGGTAGTTGTGCAAACCATACCGCCACCGTGCCTGTTCCTTGCCACATACCTTAAAAAACTTCGCAATCCCTATGTTCGCCCTCATCTCCCACCAATCAAGCAAATTCATCTCCCCATCCCTAGTATCCCAAACCACCTTCCACCACTCCTTAAAGGATAAGCCTTTGTCCTCCTCCTGTAAGAGCCACACATTCAATTTCCAATACCCTGCATATATGTGCACTATACCATCCACCCTTAGATCAGCTATCACCGCCCTGTGGTCCGAAAATCCCACGTCGAAAGTCCTTACCCTCTCCACACCTATCCCCTGCATGACATAAATCCGATCTAACCGCGCCTCATAACCCCTACGAACGAACGTGTGCTCTACTCCATATCCCCTCTTCCCACCACATCTACAACCCCCCATGTACCTTAACACATCCCTCAAAGCACCCAACACACATCCCGCCCCCCTCGGTATCACATCCCCATGCCTAATGACACAATTCCAGTCGCCCCCAATCACTGTAATAAAAGGCAAACCCCAAAAATAGTACATCAACACATCATGGACAAAATCAACTTTCACCTTCACATTGTTGGTTGCCAGCATATAAACACCCACGAAGCATACCCTCTCCTCCTCCCAATACCCATCCACCCAGTGTCAGACACTGCAGCATCATGGGATCTTCTTACAAAGAATTCTTCAATGCTTGTTCAACCTTTGGACAAAGACCTACTTCGATTAGTGGATGATACCACTATGATCCCGCCTCCGTCTGCTCCAAGTCACCTCACTACAGTATATAAGCCACGTCTACGGCCCTATGCTGTACATTCTACAAGATTGATGGACTGAACACATCGACTCCATGCTGAGGGACTGATTACCTCATACTCCTCCTTTCCTTACGCCTTCCTCTTTGTATTGGACTGATGAAGCCACTGTGTGGCGAAACGTTTCCTGAATAAAGATTCCCATATGCTGCATAAGTGTCTCAATCTTCAGCTGTGGCTTGCTCAATCCTCCTTTCATGCTACCCATACTGTCCTTTCCTTACTTCCTAACCTGTTCTCCAACCCCCCCTTGCCCTCCCCAACCAGGCTTTCCCGGTGCCACCCCCCTGCTCGCTTTCTCCACCACAGCCGCCCATGTCTTCTTCCCAGGCCTCTGCCCAGATGTCAGGACCTCATCCAATTCAGAAGTACCCGCAGACCGTTTGCGTGAGCTACCACTCACACACATATCCACATCATTCGAGTCCTCCTGACACCCATTCAGCTACTGCACTTCGCTTAACCGCCCAGCTCCTTCCTCACTGGCCACCATCTCTTCCAAAAATTCCTGCAGCACAGCTTCCAACAGCTTCTCTTGTGTAGACACTTCTACTTCCTCTATTCCTTCAGGCCTCGATGAGCTATCACTCACCTCCTCTGGGAGGGTGACACAAGTCCCCAACACTTCCTCTACTCTCTCCACCTCCTCACTCCATAGATCCATCCTCCAACCATTCGAAACACCCATCTCCATGCCCACTGTACTCGGTTGCTGATCTACCTTCATTGATGTCATTACCAGTGGGGCTTGCCTTCGTGTACACTGCACCGCCATATGCTCGTATGAGTCACATAAGTGACACGTTCTCCTCTGCCCTGCCTAGTGGACGAAAACCTGAGTCCTGTATCCTGTCAACGTAACATACGACAGGATTGGCCTCTTCAATGTCATCTTAAGGGTGTAGGAGCCTTCTAGCAGCCCTTCATATGGGCTGTCCCTCCACACCCCCATACTAGCTGAATGAACAGTACTGTAACTACTGAAGGCATCCTGAAGTCCATACGGCGTTGCTTCAAATGGGACATTCCGCACCTTTACCCATGTGAAGTATTTAGAGACGTCATGTAGACACATCTCCACTGTCAAGTTCACACACATCCGTAGTTCCTGGAATTCATCCACAATACTGTTGTAAAAGCCGGCTCTTGAAAACTTCACAAAGACCCTCGTCAGACCAGGCCACACATACAATTCCTTGTTAGGTATGCTGTAGAGGTCTCTGATGATGCCTGGTAGCATAACGTTCATCATTGCACTGCTCAACATCCCTCAGACCAACTATATACAAACAGTGTTTACTAGCTGGCTCGAACGGTCCGCCATCTTGGTGCTTAAATATAGCAGTCCTCACCAGGTGGCGGGCAGTGAGACCTCAAGTAGCGTCCTCTCTCCCCAGAGGTCGAGAGACGAATGATGATTCCCAAAGAATTAAATGGTGTACAACAAATGGGGACTGATGATCTTGGGGACAGTGATATGATGAGTGTAAATGAAGACAGCCCTTACCTTAACATTCAAGATGCATTCAAGAGGAATTTTTTTAATAACATTCCTGAGATATATATATATATATGAACAAGTGATGGAGGGGAAGTACAAGATGAAAACCAATGATGGAGGTACAGGGATAATGCAAGCCACTGAGTTTGTATATATTTCTCTAAATAATAGTAACATAAATATTATTGGGAAATTCTACACAACAAGGTAAGTGAAGAGGAAATACATTTGGAAGGATCTAGAGATATAAGGAAATGGAAATAATGATGGTATGAAAGGAAAACATAATGAGGTACAGAATGGACCCCATGTTGACTACCATATACACTCTCCAATAATGTCCGCCTCCCAGTGTGTATTAAACCTCACACAACAAGTAAGGCTGATAGAGGTTGGCCAATTTTCTATTTAATCTGTCTATGGAAGGTATTGGGACATATCACCAATGTAATAGAATGTAAAGTAGACAAAGTAAAATACTTCAATAAGTCAAGTCTATTTAAATTTTATTTAAGTAAATAGCCCCCTAAATAGTTTTACTGGCCTAAATTTTCATAATATACATGATTTGGGGAAAAATACATGAAAAATACTAGTTTAAGCCGTCAGACATATTAATAAGAATGGTGGCTAACAGAGGTTTAGCAGATGGAACACATTTTAAAAGTGATTGGAAAAAATACAAAAGTAGATGCATAATAAAATATAATAGTAAGTTATTACAGGCAATATTCTGCCACAAACATTGTCACTCAAGTACCAATGATTCATAACCTTATTTAATACACTTAATTTATCCCATGATGATTCTGCATCATTATAATCTTTATCATTTTCATCTGGAGAATCTCTGTTGACAGGCACAGCATCAAATTTTTGTCCACATATTAAATGAGAAGGTGTTAATATGTCCATCATAGTAAAGGATTCAGTGGTCTGGTTCAAGTCACTTCCATTATTTACCACAGTGTAATGACATCCTACATCAAGGTTGTTGCAGCTATCCAAAGCAATATGTTATTCAACACTGTTGAAAAATTAAAATAATCTTAATGAAGCAAACTCTTTTGCAGATAAAAACAAACATAATTTTTCTAAGCATAGGTTGTGTTACTCATAAGCAATTGGTAACAATCAGCAATATTTGAAAAGCAGTATTTGCAGGTGTCACATTTATATGATAAACATCTATAATTTCTTCAGAGCGGCAATACATGATTAGTTAGTATGGACTGGTTCCTGATTATAATTTGGATGACAGTATTGTCTCAGGTCCCAGACGTTTAGTCAAAAATTTGAATAGCATGTAATTCATGAGAGAGAGGTCGAAGATGCCGTTCTCCAGGGTGTTTATGTTTACTGTTTTACGATTCTCGAACCCCAGACGAAAACATATCCTCTCACTGATAAGGTTGCCAGTTCCTGCACAGGCCAGTGTGAAGCCTTGCTTAGTGCCAAGATGTAGACATAGCTGAAATAGGTGAGAAAATATGAGATGAAGACCCAATGAAAAAGGAAGAAATAACACTAATACATTGGAACCTCAGCTTACGAGTGCCCCACTATGCGAGTTTCTCGAGCAGTCGCTCAGTCGATTTTTTTGTTTCTGGATATGAGCAAAAATTTAGGATGTAAGCTTCTCCCTCAGACAACTATTTTTTTTAGACCTCTAGATCTTGCAAAAATAAAAGTGAATACAGCCTCTCCTCACTTAACGATGGAGATAGGATTTAGGGAAATGTTACAAGCTAAGTCAAAGAGTAAATAATGGACTGTAATGGGGCTTATCTTGAAAGACAGCTCTCGCCTACACAGCCGTCCCTTGTAGGTGATGTCTTGAGAAGCTGTCATATGCCTTCCCTAAGGGCTGCATGAAAAACAAATGTTTTATAAGTATAATTACCTCTAGGGGTGTTGTCAGTGTATCTCAGAAACTGATTGCTAATAAGAATATATACTTTTGTTGGGCTAAATTGCCCACCTATAACCAAGTGTATGATACATCTAGAAAGAAATGAACCAGATATCTACTGTGAAGCTGACGTAGCTAGCCTCATTAATTACTAGACCTACCTGGGTGTCTGTATCGGACCAATATGTGACTCGGATATCGCTGTCCTGATTGAAGCAGATGTATTCTTTCAAGAATGTCGCACTGCACTCCATCAGGATCACAACACTCATTGCTACACACTGTTCATCAAATATTGTTTATCATTCACAGTCTTATCACTAAAGAAGCTGATCAAACTTCTCTGAAATTGCTTTGCTGCATTCTTTGATATTCTTTTATGCACACAAATATGCAGATCAGTATTCTTTATTCATTATCCCGGCATCAATGTGTCCCTTTGCAGGGTCAAAACAATCTAAGCTAAGATGCCCCTCGCTTGCCCCTAGCTACAAAGGAAAAGCTGACATAGCATATTTCCCATGCTTACCAAACTTCCACCAGGAAGCAAAGCAGAATGCTTGATTTCTTGATATGTCTCAATTACTTAGAGTTCATTATGTCCCATATGTGAATAAAGTGAGGTAGAAGTTTCCCTGTACCCTTCCTGTTGTGGCACAGAGATTATTTACACTTGTTACCTCAAAGTGGTTTCAACACTGGTCTCTTACAAAGGAGCCACATGACCTGTGACTGGTACACGCTGGGTAAACATTTACTTGATGTGTAAGTAAACAAGGTGCTTCTTTTGAGAAGGCTGGGCCCCTCAGGGCTGAAAAGGGCTGAAGGGGGTTGATACCCCTCTCCTGACGAAAATTTCTCCCTAATAGTGACCTAAGACTCCGTTAGTGAACGAATTCGTTGTTAAACGAGGAGCATAGTCTAATGGTAGTGGATTTGTGTCAACCATCCTTGATATTGCTTTAATGTCACTTTTATTCCATTTATAACATTTCTGGTATATTTTTAAATGTTTATACAGCAGTGTACTGTATTCTATAATAAACAGAATTGAGGAAATCAGCTCTAATATACATTTTATAGGAATAAATATTGGTCAGAGTCTGAGGCATCGATAAACGAATATGTCGCTAAGTGAGGAGAGGCTGTATAATTGTAGTTCATGGTCGTGATGTATTATGTTGTTTTTACTTCTTAAGACTATAACTACAACAGAAATAATAATATTTCTTACCATAAATTGTGGGTGCTGGTGTTTGTGGATGATTGTAAAGAGAGTGGAAAGTTATGCTGTGGTCCTACTGGGCTGGGGTGGATAATAGAGGTACTCAAGTCGATGGTTGTACTGGAGTGTGCATAAATTCTTTAATGGATTTCTGTTCTGTTTTACCCTGCAGTACATTATTCAACTGACGGTAAGGCATCAGCTGCTCTAGACACCGTTTCAGGGTCCTCTTCAGTGCAAAAGTCTAACTTTAATTCATTCAGTAAATCAGCCAAGTCATTCAGTCAATCAGTCAAGTTAGTACATAAAGTCAGTCAAGTCAGTAAGCCAGTCAAGTCTGTGAGTCAGTCAAGTCAGTAACTCAGTCAAGTCAGTAAGTCATTCAGTCAAGTCAGTAAGTCATCCAGTCAAGTTAGTCAGTTACATCAGACACTCAAGTAAGTAAGTCAGTGAGTTAAGTCAGTAAGACAGCCAAGTCTGTAGGTCAGTCAAGTCAGTGAGTCGTTCAGTCAAGTCAGTAAGTCAGTCAGTTAAGTCAGTCAGTAAGACAGCCAAATCTGTAAGTCAGTCAAGTCAGTAAGTAATTCAGTTAAGTCAGTCAATCAAGTCAGTAAGTCATTCAGTCAAGTCAGTTAAGTCAGACACTCACATCAGTAAGTCAGTAAGACAGACAAGTCTGTAAGTCAGTCAAATCAGTAAGTCATTCTGTCGAGTCAATAAGTCAAGTAAGTAAGTTAGTCAGTTAAGTCAGTCAAGTCAGCCAAGCCAATAAGTCAGCCAGTCAAGTCAGTAATTCCTTCAGTCAAGTAAGCAAGTCAGTCAAGTCAGTAAGTCAGTCATATCAGTAAGTCAGTCAGGCCAGTCAGTGAAGTCAGTAAGTCAGTCATTTAATTCAGTTAGTCAAATTCAAATTCATATTCAAAGTTTATTCTCTATAAGAATTACAATGCTGAGTTTACAGAATTTGGTTATTGTGTGGTTTACATGTAGTAAAATAATAATTACAGAGTTTACCACTAGAACACCTAGCATGGCTAGGCATTTCGGGCAGACTTAGATTAAATCTTAAGTTTAATTAAAAATATTACAAAATTATGAGGTAAGTTGGTATTATGGCTAAGTGACTAAATACTTGTTTGTGAGTTTAGCAATGTGAATGCTTTTGTTTTGGCACTATACATAGTTTCAGTATTGGAGTATCACAGGCCAACTTTTGACTAGTTAAGATTCATTATTTTGAGATTGAGATTGATATTTCTGTTTATGGTCAAATGGGTGAGTGAGTGTAAGTGTTAACCACCAGGTGGTATTCGTGTAATTAGTTGACAGGGTGTATCAGGGAGATAAGATGTTTTCTGATGGTAGTTTTGAAGGTGATGAATGTGTCTGCAGTTTAAGAATTTTCAGGTAGGGTGTTCCAGATTTTAGGGCCTTTGACATACATTGAATCTTTGGAAAGGTTTAGTCGGACACCAAGAATGTCATAGAGATGTTTGTGTCTGGTGTTGTGCCTGTGGGTTCTGTCGCAACTATCAAGAAAGCGTTTTAGGTCAAGGTTAATATTGGAATTTAAGGTCCTGTAGATGTAGATTGCACAGTAGTAAGGGTGGATGTACTGAACAGGGAGTAAGTTTAGATCTATGAAGAGTGGGGGGGGTGTTGCCAGGGATGTGATTTAGTGATTATTCTTACTGCGGCTTTTTGTTGGGTTATTATTGGCTTTAGGTGTGTTGCTGCAGTTGAAACCCCAAGCACAGATAGCATAGGTGAGGTATGGATATATAAGTGAATGGATAGTGTGAGAAGGGCATTTGCATCACATAGTATCGTATCTTGGAGAGGATCCCAACCGTTTTGGACACTTTTTTGGTTATGTGTTGGATATGGGTGCTGAAGTTCAGGTTGTTGTCGAGGTATTGGCCTAGGAATTTGCCCTCATTATGCCTGGCAATTAGAGTGGTTTTTCGATCTTAATGTTAATTTGCGCATCTCCTGCTCTGCTACCAAACATAATGTAGTGGGTTTTGTCAGTGTTAAGCGTAAGTTTATTGGCTGTCATCCAAGTCGAATTTTGTCAGCTCCTCATTAACAATGGTGTTGAGGGGGGCAAGATTAGGGTGAGAGATGACATAAGTCGTGTGGGTCAGGTGTTGAGATACGTTTGGAAAAGATCTTGATGTATATGAGGAAGAGCGGGGGAAACCAAGGACACTTCCAGGGGAAAAACTCCAGTATCAAGTGGCTGTGTTGTTGATGCTGTGTCTTTAATGGTGACATACTGATACCTATTAGTAAGGTAAGATTTGAAATATGCAAGTGCATAGCCTCTTATACCAAATGGTCAAGTTTGTGGAGTAGGATGCCGTGGTCTACTGTGTCAAAAGCTTTTCTTAGGTCAATAAAAATTCCTAGCGGATATTCCTTATTTTCCAATGCTGTGTAAAGCAGATCTAGCATTTTCATGATTGCATCGTTAGTGCTTTTATTTTTCCTGAATCCAAATTGGCGGGGGTTGAGTATGTTTTGTGCCTTTAAATAAATGAATATAGTCTCCTGTGCACGAGTTTCTCAAAGATTTTGGATAGCAATGGTAAGTTTGATATTGGCCTATAGTTGTTTAAATCTGTAGGGTCCCCACCTTTATGTATTGGTGTAATCCTTGCCGTCTTGAGTAGTTTTCGGGAAGGTGCTAGTTTCTAGTGACTTGTTAAAAAGAATGAATAGCATGCGAGAGGACGGGGGCCGCTCTCTTGTACAATAATGGTGGGACATGAGACAAAATTCCTGAGTTTATTTTTAAGTGACTTTATAATCTCGGTGACTTCCATGGGCTCAGTTGGAGCAAGATAGAAGGAATTTGGGAAATTCCCATCTAGGTAGTCCCCGGCATGGGCATTGGTGCCTGGGATTTTATTGGCGAGATTAGAGCCTATGGTTGAGAAGAAGTCGTTTATTTTGGGTAGCTGTGTCAGTGGGATGCAGTGGTGTTTCATTAGGTTAGTTAGGGCAATATTCTTGTTTTTTTTCGTTTGTGGGTCCCCAAGAATCTGAGAGAGTGTTTTCCAGGTCTTTTTTATATCTCCTCTTGTGTCAGTGAATCTACTGGAGTAGTATAGTTGTTTGGCTTTCTTTATTACTTTGGTGAGGACTGATGAATAGTGTTTAAGAATATCTTTGTGTATTAAGCCCTGTCTATATTGCTTTTCATATTGGTGTTTCTTATCAATGGATTTCAGAATGGTGCTGGTTAGCCATGGGCAACAAAGCCGTTTGTTTGTGATCTGTTTCTTTTTTATAGGACAATGTTTTTTTGTATAGTCTAAGTAATTTGTTAAGAAAAATGTCTGTCCAGTCATAAATACCATTGGCATTGGAGAATTCTGTAGGCCAGTCAACAGTCTCTAGGTCAGCTGTGAATTTCCTTATCGAGGCCTCATCATGGAGTCTAAATGAAACTTTGTTGTATTCAAGTGGTGGTTTACTAATGTTTGTCAAGGGGAAAGGGTAGGGTAGTGGTCTGTATGCTATCTGTTGATTATCCCTGATTTAAGGGGGCTAGTAATTTGGTCCTATGTGGTCTATTATGGTTGCACTTGTTTCAGTGAGCCTGGTTGTTTAGTTATTGTTGGTATGAGAAGTGTGTTGTCATATTGTTAATGAAATCAGTTACAGGCTGATCATCTAGTAGGCCAAGGTTTGATGTGAAGTCTCCAGCTAAGAGAAGGTGGTGCTTATTCATTTTGTCTGTTTGTTATTAGTGCCTTAGTTTCTAAACTAAATTTTTGGGGAAATTTTGTGTGGGTACGGTAAATTGCACCGATTGTTATAGGTGTTTTAAAAGGTTTTTTATAGTAAAATTAGCAAAAATGTATTCTTCATATTCATCACCCAAAGCAAGTGGTTTCTAAACAAGATAACTGGTTAGAGTAAAAGATTGCAATACCACCCCCAACTTGGTATGGTCTGCAGTTGTGGATTGCTGTGTATCCTGGTAGAGGGTAGATATCTATTATGTCCTGCTTAAGCCCGGTCTCAGTAAGAATAATGCAGGAGAAGGGTGTCTTTAGTGATTCAAGGAGTGCCAGGAGGTCATCATAGTGTTTGCTTAAGGACCTAATGTTGTAGTTAAGTACTGTAGACTTTTAGCATTGTTTAGGATAGTGCTGGCTTTGATGCTGTGTAGTAAAGCAGTTAAATTTCCAATAGGTTTTGATTTAGTGTCAGATTATGGAGGTTTAGATCAGGCCAACCTGATCAATACACTTCTAGGTTTAAATTATGGTTATTTATATCCTGAGTTGTGGGTTGAGTTTTAGTACTGATATCTGTAGTGGTGGGAAGTTTGGACAAGTGTATAGCTATAGCATTTTGGTCATGTAGAGTATAGTCACTAAAAACACATAATGGGTTGGTGTTGTCTATGTGTTGTGATGGAATGAGCTAAAGTACAAACTAGGTATAAAAATAATAATATAAAAATACAAATTAAAAATAGCACAGACTCTCACTAGTAATTTACACTATGGTCTAATATTAATGAATTTGATGTTGACTATGTATTGAGCTAGAATGAGCTATAGTACAACTGAGTTTAGTCTAATGATATAAAAAAGGCACAAGACTCTCAATTGTAATTGCACTAAGGTGTTATATAAGATGTTTACAAGAATTAGAGTATAATTGAAATATACACTAATTGCACACACAATATAGTCACTAAGATATGAAAACAATTTTTAGAATAGGACTTATAATATAAACTTATAATATAAAAATACAAATTGAAATGGTGCTTGCAATTGCACTAGGGTCTGGTACAGGTTGTTGACAAGATCAAGAGTATAACTAGATTTAAATTGACAAATAAAATTCACAAATTAAAGTACCAAAAGAAAAATAAGTAAAAATAACAATGACAATGTCTTGGTTGTAATATGATAGTAAGATGGTAGACAGGTACACAGGTACAGAGGCACACAAGTGCACAGGTACACAGGTACAAAGGATAATATAAATGTTTGAGTTGAATAACAAACTTGGAAAAATTTTGGGAACAAAATGTTATGGGAAGTATAAAATAATGTTTAATGTACAAAAGTAAAATTGACTGATAGTAAATATGGTGTTTAATAAAATTTTAGTAAGTAATAATGATTAAAAAAATAAATGAAAAAGTAATGTTTATTTCTTCAAAATTGCACTGGTAGTTATACTTGAGGTACTTGCAGTACAAGGTAATTAAGAGTACTCTAAGATTTGTAAATTGGTATTAAAACTGGTTAAGGTAATTAGACGAGTAACGGTTATTAAATGATGTCAAAAAAGTTAAGAGTAAATTGTACTGAGAGTAAAAAAGGTAATTATTAATTTTAGTAAGTAATATCAATTGATAGTATTTAAAAAAAAAGGTAGTAATATAGACAGAGAAAGTATCGATACAAACTAATATTTTTAGCAAACATAGTAAATAAGAAAATTAGATAAGGTGACTTATGCTTACTAGTAAAATCACAAATGAGGTGTTGATCATTTAATTACTAAGAGATTGTACTACGAGATTTGGAACAATAATGGAGCAAAACATACACTACATTACGTAGGCTTTTAGGTTGACATTTAGTTATTCTCTGTAAGATCAGTATCCCTGAGAAATCGTGATAGATCATTCTCGTTCGTGATTGTGTACAGTTGACCCCACATTTGTTTTCCTAACTAGAATTTTCCCATCCCGTGTGAAGCATTTGGGGTAAGTGTGTCATTATTCTCCCGTTTAAGTTTTTGGCTCTATACAGAGGTTTTTTGACGTTTTTTGGTAGACCACTGTTATGTAACCTCTTCTTTACTTTAATAGATGCAATAATTAAGTTCTTTTTTCCTGTCATGTGAGTGGAATCTAAATAACACTTTTTCTACCATGGGAAACTAGTAACCTGGCTTCTTTATTTCTGACTCTGTACAATAACACTTGTTTGGTCCTTATGTCTGCGAGTAATTTCTTTATGTTTGTTTGGTTCATAAATGGGAAAAGTGGGACTGTTAACTATTACTGCGTCTGATGTTATCTTGCTCGGTTTTATCTCTGGGAGCAATTTAGTCACGAAACTTGTTACTAAGTTGTTCTTCCATTCTTTTACTGCTTCTTCAACCTTTGTATAAGAGATTTATTTGGGGGGTAGGCTATCTTATGACTGTTTAATGGTCTTGTACAGTTAGTCATTCCTGGTGTTGATAACTTTTGTTTAAGACTGAGATTTTGTTCTCGAGTTGTGGGCATCCGGTGTCTTGTTTTGTTAGTGTCTCTCGAAGATTCTATTTTCATAACTAAAATGGAGAGCCCTTTTTTAGGGTATTGATCGGTTTGGGCATACCTGAGAGACACTTGGGAGGTTGAAACCGGGAAGAGAGGGTGAGGAATGGTCTTGGGGGCAGCCCTATTTGTTGTTATTGTTGTGGTGTTGCCTTGAGCGGTGGTGGTGGGGTGGTTGCTGGGCCCGGCCCTCCGCCTGGCTTACCAAATTGTTGAATAGTTGATTTTTCGGTGTTCTCTTGCTGGCCCTTGGTGCTGTTTCCTCTTAAATTGCGCCTCATAATACTACAGGAATTGAGTAGTTAAAAAGTTGAAATTATACAAAGCCTGGGGTTACATTGTTCGGCTGGCAGCGGGTGTTTCTTTCGGTTTGTGGGCAGTCTTCCTTTGATCTCTTAATATTTTTCGATTTGTAAAGGTTTTACTGTGGTAATCTTTGGTCATTCGGTGCTACATTGGTAGTGCAGTTTTGCTTTGTTTAAGTAGTCTCATAGGAGCATTGGTGGCTTTGATAGTTGGGAGGGAAAGTATGGAGCTTGGAGGTTGCTACTGCGCTGCTGCCCCTGCCGTCATTTTCATTCAGGCAAGCCAGTCAGTCAATTCAGTAAGTCAACCAGTTAGGTCAGTAGTCAGTCAAGCCAGTCGTCCCAAGTCGTTTAAATTCAGTCATTAAGTCAGTCAAGTCAATCGTCATATTAATTCAGTCAAAACATTAAGTTATTTTTAGTCAAGTCAGTAGTCATTTATTCAAGCCAATCAGTTAAGTCAGTATTTCAAGTAGTAAGTCAGTCTGTAATGGAGTAAGCAGCAAATCTGTAGGTCATCAAGGGCACGTGGGGTAATTTTAAAAATAAGTTATGTCAGTCAAGTCGTAATCATTCGTCAGTCAAAACAGGGAACCAGTCAAAGTCAGTCATTTAAGTCA
>NC_069483.1:1255241-1315241 GCF_026875155.1 Cherax quadricarinatus
GTTTTAAAGCACCCTTTCTGCAAGACATGTGGAGTGAATGATGGTAAAGTTTTTTTTTTTTTTTCCCGGCCCCCTGCTTGGTGGGAATCGGCCAGTGTGTAAAAAAAAAAATAAATAAAAATATACATTATATATATACATAATCATTGTAACCCATTCAGGGGTTGCAGCACCTCTATTATCCACCCCAGCCCAGTAGGACCACAGCATAACTTTCCACTCTCTTTACAATGATCCACAAACACCAGCACCCACAATTTAAGGTAAGAAATATTATTATTTCTGTTGTAGTTATAGTCTTAAGAAGTAAAAACAACATAATTCATCACGACCATGAACTACAATTATACAGCCTCTCCTCACTTAGCGACATACTCGTTTATCGATGCCTCAGACTTACGATGGGCTCTCTGACCAATATTTATTCCTATAAAATGTATGTTAGAGCTGATTTCCTCAATTCTGTTTATTATAGAATACAGTACACTGCTGTATAAACATTTAAAAATATACCAGAAATGTTATAAATGGAATAAAAGTGACATTAAAGCAGTATCAAGGATGGTTGACACAAATCCACTACCATTAGACTATGCTCCTCGTTTAACAACGAATTCGTTCACTAACGGAGTCTTAGGTCACTATTGGGGAGAAATTTTCGTCAGGAGAGGGGTATCAACCCCCTTCAGCCCTTTTCAGCCCTGAGGGGCCCAGCCTTCTCAAAAGAAGCACCTTGTTTACTTACACATCAAGTAAATGTTTACCCAGCGTGTACCAGTCACAGGTCATGTGGCTCCTTTGCAAGAGACCAGTGTTGAAACCACTTTGATGTAACAAGTGTAAATAATCTCTGTACCACAACAGGAAGGGTACAGGGAAACTTCTACCTCACTTTATTCACATATGGGACATAATGAACTCTAAGTAATTCAGACATATCAAGAAATCAAGCATTCTGCTTTGCTTCCTGGTGGAAGTTTGACAAGCAAGGGAAATATGCTATGTCAGCTTTTCCTTTGTAGCTAGGGGCAAGCGAGGGGCATCTTAGCTTAGATTGTTTTGACCCTGCAAAGGGACACATTGATGTCGGGATAATGAATAAAGAATACTGATCTGCACATTTGTGTGCATAAAAGAATATCAAAGAACACAGCAAAGCACTTACAGAGAAGTTTGATCAGCTTCTTTAGTGATTAAGACTGTGAACGATAAACAGTATTTGATGAACAGTGTGTAACAATGAGTGTTGTGATCCTGATGGAGTGTAGTGCGACATTCTTGAAAGAATACATCTGCTTCAATCAGGCCAGCGATATCCGAGTCACATATTGGTCCGATACAGACACCCAGGTAGGTCTAGTAATTAATGAGGCTAGCTACGTCAGCTTCCCAGCAGATAGCTGGTTCATTTCTTTCTAGATGTATCATACACTTGGTTACAGGCGGGCAATTTAGCCCAATAAAAGTATATATTCTTATTAGAAATCAGTTTCTGAGATACACTGACAACACCCCCTATAGGTAATTATACTTACAAAACATTTTTTTTTCATGTAGCCCTTAGGGAAGGCATATGGCAGCTTCTCAAGACATCACCTACAGGGACAGCTGTGTAGGCGAGAGCTGTCTTTCAAGATAAGCCCCATTACAGTCCATTATTTACTCTTTGACTTAGCTTTTAGCATTTCCCTAAATCCTATCTCCATCGTTAAGTGAGGAGAGGCTGTATTCACTTTTATTTTTGCAAGATCTGGAGGTTTAAAAAAAATAGTTGTCTGAGGGAGAAGCTTACATCCTAAATTTTTGCTCATATCCAGAAACAAAAAAATCGACTGAGCGACTGCTCGAGAAACTCGCATAGTGGGGCACTCGTAAGCTGAGGTTCCAATGTATTAGTGTTATTACTTCCTTTTTCATTGGGTCTTCATCTCATATTTTCTCACCTATTTCAGCTATGTCTACATCTTGGCACTAAGCAAGGCTTCACACTGGCCTGTGCAGGAACTGGCAACCTTATCAGTGAGAGAATATGTTTTCGTCTGGGGTTCGAGAATCGTAAAACAGTAAACATAAACACCCTGGAGAACGGCATCTTCGACCTCTCTCTCATGAATTACATGCTATTCAAATTTTTTACTAAACGTCTGGGACCTGAGACGGAATCAGCCCATACTAACTAATCATGTATTGCCGCTCTGAAGAAATTATAGATGTTTATCATATAAATGTGACACCTGCAAATACTGCTTTTCAAATATTGCTGATTGTTACCAATTGCTTATGAGTAACACAACCTATGCTTAGAAAAATTATGTTTGTTTTTATCTGCAAAAGAGTTTGGTTCATTAAGATTATTTTAAATTTTCAACAGTGTTGAATAACATATTGTTTTGGATAACTGCAACAACCTTGATGTAGGATGTCATTACACTGTGGTAAATAATGGAAGTGACTTGAACCAGATCACTGAATCCTTTACTATGATGGACATATTAACATCTTCTCATTTAATATGTGGACAAAAATTTGATGCTGTGCCTGTCAACAGAGATTCTCCAGATGAAAATGATAAAGATTATAATGATGCAGAATCATCATGGGATAAATTAAGTGTATTAAATAAGGTTAAGAATCATTGGTACTTGAGTGACAATGTTTGTGGCAGATTATTGCCTGTAATAACTTACTATTATATTTTATTATGCATCTACTTTTATATTTTTTTCAACCACTTTTAAAATGTGTTCCATCCGCTAAACCTCTGTTAGCCACCATTCTTATTAATATGTCTGACGGCTTAAACTAGTATTTTTCATGTATTTTTCCCCAAATCATGTATATTATGAAAATTTAGGTCAGTAAAACTATTTAGGGGGCTATTTACTTAAATAAAATTTAAATAGACTTGACTTACTGAAGTATTTTACTTTGTCTACTTTACATACTATTACATTGGTGATATGTCCCAATACCTCCCACAGGCAGATTAAATAGAAAATTGGCCAACCTCTATCAGCCTTACTTGTTGTGTGAGGTTTAATACACACTGGGAGGCGGACATTATTGGAGAGTGTATGTGGTAGTCAACATGGGGTCCATTCTGTACTTCATTATGTTTTCCTTTCATACCATCATTATTTCCATTTCCTTATATCTTTAGATCCTTCCAAATGTATTTCCTCTTCACTTAACTTGTTGTGTAGAATTTCCCAATAATATTTCTATCAGTTACTATTATTTAGAGAAATATATACAAACTCAGTGGCTCGTATTATTCTCCCTGTACCTCCATTATTTTTCATCTTGTATTAACTTATAATATATATGCAAAACAACCACATCTAATTAAAGAAATTTCAAGCGTTTCGTGACTTAGTTATATCAAGGCCTCTAAGAGACTTATGTCCAACTGAGAAGCGCTTAGAATTTCTCTATTCTTCAGGTGGTTGTTTCGACTATTCGAAAAGTTTACTGTGTATCTTATTGCATATAGATATAGTATTATTATAGATATACCATAGTAATAATAATAAGTATATCATATACCGAATATAATGTAATTGATATATATTTAATATTGATGATATCTATATATATGATATAGAAATGTATATATTATTCAGGAATGTTTTTCAAAAAAAAATCCTCTGAATGACATCTTGAAGCTGAGGGATAGGGCCGTCTTAACGACAACTGAAGAGCCAATGCTGCATTGTACGTTGACAGGATAAATACATCAGGTTTTCGTACTAGGCAGGGTAGAGGAGTGAAGTCACTATGTGACTCATACGAGCATAGGCGGTGCGTAAGAAAAGGGAAGCCCTAGGGTATGAGTCAATGAAGGATCGCAACGAGTACAGTGGGAATGGAGATGGGTGTTTCGAGTGGTTGGGGACGGATCTATGGAGCGAGGAGGTGGAGAGAGTGAAGGAGGTGTTGGGGACATGTGTCACCCTCCCAGAGGAGGTGAGTGAGAGCTCATCGAGGCCTGAGGGAATAGAGGAAGTGGAAGTGTCTACACAGGAGAAGCTGTTGGAAGCTGTGCTGCAGGAATTTTTGGAAGAGACGGTGGCCAGTGAGGAAGGAGCTAGGAAGTTAAGTGAAGTGCAACAGCTGGATGGGCAGCAGGGGCAGGTAGAGGCCTTGCGCAAGGAGGCTAAGGAGAGGGTAGTGGTGGTGGAGGTCCATCAGGAGGACTCGAATGATGTGGATATGTGTGTGAGTGGTAGCTCACACAAATGGCCTGCGAGTACGTCTGAATTGGACAAGGTCCTGACATCTGGGAAGAAGGCATGGGCGGCTGTGGTGGAGAAAGTGAGCAGAGAGGGGGCCACCGGGGAAGCCTGGTTGGGGAGGGCAAGGAGTGGTTGGAGGACAGGTTAGGAAGTATGGAAAGGAGAGTATGGATAACATGAAAGGAGGATTGAGTAAGCCACAGCTGCATCGGACAAGCCACCTTTCCTGGAAAATTCATGTGTGTAACTTTAAATGTTAATGGACTTAAAGCTGAGGTAAAAAGGGCTTGATTTGAATGGTTCTTAAGAAGGTTTGATGTAGAAGAATGTTTTTCACAGGAGGATAATTATAGGTTAGGATGTGAACTGCATTTGAGGGGTTATAAGATGTTTGTCAGTATGGCATTGCAATTGAAAGGAGGGGTGGCAGTGGCAGTAAAAGAGTCCAGCCCAGCATCATGGGTTGGAAGAAGGGGTGAGGTGGGAGGGTTGTTAGGGTGGATGGGTATTGGGAGGAGGAGAGGGTATGCTTCGTGGGTGTTCATATGCCGGCAACCAACAATGTGAAGGTGAAAGTTGATTTTGTCCATGATGTGTTGATGTACTATTTGCGGGGTTTGCCTTTTATTACAGTGGGGGCGACTGGAATTGTGTGATTAGGCATGGGGATGTGATACCGAAGGGGGCAGGATGTGTGTTGGGTGCTTTGAGGGATGTGTTAAGGAACGTGGGGGGTTGGGGTTGTAGATGTGGCGGGAAGGGGTGGTATGGAGTAGAGCACACGTTCGTTCGTAGGGGTTATGAGGCGCCGTTAGATCGGATTTATGCCATGCAGGGGATAGTTGTGGAGAGGGTAAGGGATTTTGACATGAGATTTTCGGACAACAAGGCGGTGATAGCTGAACTAAGGGTGGATGGTATAGTGTGTATATATGCAGGGTATTGGAAATTGAATGTGTGGCTCTTACAGGAGGGGACGGAGGCTTATCCTTTAAGGACTGGTGGAAAGTGGTTTGGGATACTAGGGATGGGGAGATGAATTTTCTTGATTGATGGGAGATGAGGGCGAAGATAGGGATTGCGAAGTTTTTTAAGGTACGTGGCAAGGAACAGGCACGGTGGCGGTATGGTTTGCACAACTACCTAGAGGGACAATTGAATGATTGTTACAGGGGGGGGGCAGGGAAGGTATGACATGTGATATGGACGATCTATGGAGTCAGATTGTTGAGATTCATAATGAACAGTTTGATGCAATTAGAGTAAGGGCAGGCTTGAAGGATGTATTAAAGGAAGACAGGCCATCAGGGTACGTCCTGAGGAAATTTAAGGAAAGCAGATGATGACTACCGTAGTGCATCTAGTGGTTGGTGAGAGAATGGGGCAGTTATGTGGAGGGACAGGACCTTTCTGATACGGACAGTATCAGAGGTTATGCAGATTATTGGTTTAGGGAGAAATGGAGAAGAGAAGGAGACGTTGGGGAGGAATATTTTGTGAACATTTGCGGAAATATTGTATTAGGACAGCAAGAAAGAGAAATGCTGGAAGGTAGTATTAGTGAAGTGGAGGTGGAGGAGGTAGGTTACGGGTTAAGTAAGGGTAAGGCACATGGCATAGATGGGTTATCAAACGATTGGGAGAGTATTAGGCATTGTTTGGTGGAGGTTGTGAATTATATGTTAAAAAAGTGGGAGGGATGGGGAAGTACAAAAAACTGGGATCGTTGTTTTGGTGCCGAAAAAGAAGGATGGGAAGTATTGGGTGATTCCCGGGACCATTGACATTAATATGTTCGGACTATAAAATTTTTGCTAAAATTTTGGGTAATAGACCGAAGAGGGTGAGAGGATCTGTGATACATAGGGATTAGTATGGTATCCCGGGGGTGAAGTATGAGGGATGGTCATGGTCGATAAGGGAGTTTATGGGGGAACTGTTCAGGAGGGGAAATACTTGGTTTGGATTGGGCTAATGTGTATGATTGCGTGAATAAGGATTTCTTAAGAGTCTGCTTGGAGAAGCTGGGTTCTGGGGAAGGAGGTGAGATTGGTGCAGAATTTGTATGAGGGAGCGGTTGTGAGGGTACAGGTTAATGGGAAGTTGGGGGATCTAGTGCTGATGGAAAGAGGTTTATGGCAGGGTTGTCCGCTCTCTCAGTTGCTCTTTGCCTGTGTGCAGAATCCTTTCTATGGGTTTCTGGAGGAGGTGTTGAATAGGCAAGGGATAGTGGGGGTTGCAAGGGGGTATTGTGGGGTATATGGATGATACTACTGTACTGGTAATGGGTGAGGAAGCTTCAAGGAGGGTTGGTGGAGTAATTCAGAGTTTTAGAGATGCTACAAGTACATGAGTCAATTTAATGAAGTTGAGATTATTAGAAGTGGGGAATTGGATGGATTGTTGGGAGCTTGGGGGAGGGGATGGGATGGACAGTAGTAGACAGGATTAGGGTTTGTGGGGTATGGTACATGGCGCAGGTGTAAGATTGCAAGAGGGTTAATTCGGAATTAGTTAAGAGTAGGGTTTTGGGCAGGCTTAGAAGCTTGCAGGCTAGGGATGTAGCGTTACAACAAGAGTATTGGTGGTTAACTCGCTTGTCTACAGTAAGGTGGGGGGGGAGAGGGGTACAGGGAACTTTGGAAATTCAGAGGAGGGTTTTAATGTATGTGTGGGGATTTGGGTGGGCTTGGTTACATAAGGGAGTAGTAATGATGGATGTGCGACAAGGGGGTCTCGGCCTGTTGGCATTGGGTCCTAGGATAATGGCTTTATATGTTAAGCAGAGGTATAAAGGCAGGGGGGGATTGGGGTATTAGGGTGGGCAGGGTGATGAAGGATGCCCAAAGCTGGTGGTGTGGTAGGGATTTGAGGGATTGTGAGGATATGTTGAGGTTTTTATTGACAGTACGACAGGTGACTAAATTAAAGGTAAAAAGGTTGGTAGATGCAGTGGGGGTCCAGGGTGTTTTACAAAGGGTTGCTGTATACCCATCGTATAACTGGCAGATCATTTGGAGGGAGTTTAGGTTGCTTAGGATACCAGCGAGTGTACAGGAGTTAGTATATCGATTTCTAATGGGAATTTTGGCCTCTAAGGATGAGCTGCATAAAATGGGTTTTGTGAGAGAGGCATCATGCTTGCACTGTAGGGACGTCGAAACTGCTTTTCATGCTGTATATTTTTGTCCCTCTTTGGAGGGGGTGCGATCATGGATGCAGGGTGTTATCAGAATGTTGGGGAGAGCTGATCGTTCCTTCAGGCTTTGTTGTTAGATGTAATTGGGGTGTCAGGGGATGTGGGAAGGGTTTTGATGTATGAACTGAGACACTTATGCAACACATGGGAATCTTTATTGAAGAAACGTTTCGCCACACAGTGGCTTCATCAGTCCAATACAAAGTAGAAATGGGTAAGGAGAGGAGAAGTTTGAGGTAATCAGTCCCTCAACCTGGAATCGATGTGTTCAGTCCATCACTCTAGTAGGAAATGCAGCATAGGGCCAGAGTAGTGGCTTATATACTGCAGTGAGATGAGGTGAAGCAGGTGGAGGTGGGATCACAGTGGAACCTGCCACTAGTGTTAGTAGGTCGTCGTCCAAAGGTTGGGCAAGCATTGAAGTCTTTGTACACTAGTGGCAGGTCCCACTGTGATCCCGCCTCCACCTGCTTCACCTCATCTCACTGCAATACATAAGCCACCACTCTGGCCCTATGCTGCATTTCTTACAAGAGTGATGGACTGAACACATCGATTCCAGGCTGAGGGACTGATTACCTCAAACTTCTCCTCTCCTTTCCCATTTCTACTTTGTATTGGATTGATGAAGTCACTGTGTGGCGAAACGTTTCTTCTATAAAGATTCCCATGTATTGCATAAGTGTCTCAATTCTTCAACTTGTTGGTTTTCTAAACCATTCATCACACAGGTTTTGATGTATGTAATGACGGATTATTTATGTTTCTTGGGGGATGAGGGAGGTAAGGGGAGATTTGAGGATCAAAGCATTAGCGTCGAGGTTTTACAGAACGATGTGTAGGAATAGACTAGTCTACGGAAGGCGCTGGGGAAACCAGGTTCTTGGAGGGTTACCGGAACCTCTCTGTGGGTGGCCTCCTTTTGAGCCCAGGGGGCGGGCAAGTGGTTGGTCTCCTTCCGAAGGATGTGGGTAAGGTAGTGCAGCAGCGAAGTGGTGTTGTGTGTGAGGGGAATGGATGAGTGACGGTTTGAGGTATGTAATAGCTTAATTTTAGTCTCTGGTTGTGCTCCCAGTGAAAAGGTTAACCTTTCTAATCATGCTAACTAAACCTTGAGATCTCGGTGTTAAGTACAGTCCTGTGTTATATTTATTCCATGTACATTTCATTGCTTTTCAACAAAATTTGAATTGTTGTAAAAGATTAGTGGCTTTAGGTTAGTGGAATGGTTAAGCACCTTGTATGACGACTGGTGTGTCATTCGTTACGTTAAGTGTGTGGTAACGTAACATTAGGGTATGGGTATGTTCATGTGCTATAGAAGCTTTCTATACTGATGATTATTGTGACCTAGTTCAGTTTTATATATAATGTGGTAATGTTTGGGTTTAATTGGTAAATAAACATGTATATAGGTAGCCTTTGAGAACTTCATTGTTACAATGTTCTTAGTGATATTAATAATCACTTGCAATGTATTTATTCGACCTGGTCGAGGTCACTGTGTTTAGGTATGTCATGTTCTCAAATATGTCAAGAATACGTTATTCGTATGGTTTATTCCTGTATCACCAATGCTTGTAAAATTTATTAAAAATATTTCTTGCTTAATGAAAATTCAGGATGTTTATTTTGGTGTGCGTGTGGGGGGGGGGAGTAATGACAAAATTTTAAGTCACTATCGGTAATAATACTATTTGTATGATAATGAGTATCAAACGGTGTGTTGTGTGTGATGGTGTAATACCACTGTAATGTATGGTGCGGTTATTCTGTGTTAGGGCCATTTTGGGGTTCTTGTGAATTAATCTATTTTCGTGTACCTTTTTAATATATTTATACCACCTTGTATTGCATTGTTTTAAATAAAATATTTTAAAATTCTTTGGGAATTAATTTATTAATACAACTTAGGCTTTAGTGACCATGACACAACACAGGGACATTCCTAACAACACCATGTGAGTCTGGGTAAAATATTAACACCTTGACCAGTAACTTCAATGTTCCATGTTGGTCTGTATCAATCAATACAATATCGCCAAGTTGAATGTTCAGCTTCGTCACAGCTTTTAACGCGCAATAAATGTGTTCAGGTTGAGTGAGATTTTCTTTACACCACACTTTAGATCAATGATTAATCACCTTATTTAACGTGTTGTTGAATTAGACACATGTGCAACTCTTGGGTATCTTTATTGAGAAAACGTTTCGCCGCACAGTGGCTTCATCAGTCCATACAAAGTAGAAATTTGAAGATCAGGAGGAGAATGAGGGACTGATTACCTCATTCTCCTCCTGATCTTCAAGTTTCTCCTTTGTATGGAGTGATGAAGCCACTGCATGGCGAAACGTTTCCTCAATGAAGATACCCAAGAGTTGCACATGTGTCTAATTCAACAACATGTCGGTTCTCTGAACCATTTATCTACAACCTTATTTAACATACAAAATTTATCCCATGATGATTCTTCATCATTATAATCTTCATCACTTTCGTCAGGAGTATCTCTGTAAATACGTCCAGCATAACATTTTTGTTCACATATTAAATGAGAAGATGTTAATATATCCCCATCAGGAGATTCACTAATGTATGTAAGGGGACGAATATTTTTTTAAATTTTCCGTCTCTAGTAACACAGTATGGAATTCCTCCAAACTGATTCTTTTCCTGTGTAGCAACTTCTGTAGACAACTCTTTGATCTTCCTATCATTCGTTCATTAAAACCACTTTGACAAGGAACTCTGGGGATGATAAATTACAATATGCGTCCTTGCTGGGATAACAGAAATTTAACATAAATATTATATTGTAACTCTATCAGATATTGTGCACTTGCTAAAAAAATTAGTGACATTATCTGAAATTATTACTCCAGGGCAAGATCTCCTAGCTGCAGATTTTCCAGACAGCTGCATAAACTGATCACCAGACAAATTCTGCCCTAATTTTGAATGAATTGCATGAGTCATGGTACAAATGAATTGCATGAGTCATGGTACAAAGGAATTGCATGAGTCATGGTACAAATGAATTGGATGAGTCATGGTACAAAGGAATTGCATGAGTCATGGTACAGATGCATTGCATGAGTCATGGTACAAATGAATTGGATGAGTCA
Source organism: Cherax quadricarinatus (assembly GCF_026875155.1). Lineage (NCBI taxonomy): Eukaryota > Metazoa > Arthropoda > Malacostraca > Decapoda > Parastacidae > Cherax > Cherax quadricarinatus. Next base: position 1,265,802 of record NC_069483.1, read on the forward strand.
TGGTACAAATGAATTGGATGAGTCATGGTACAAAGGAATTGCATGAGTCATGGTACAAATGAATTGCATGAACCATGGTACAAATGAATTGCATGAGTCATGGTACAAATGAATTGCATGAGTCATGGTACAAATGACTTACATGATTCATGGTACAATTTTTTTTAACAAGTCGGCCGTCTCCCACCGAGGCAGGGTGACCCAAAAAGAAAGAAAATCCCAAAAAAGAAAATACTTTCATTATCATTCAACACTTTCACCTCACTCACACATAATCACTGTTTTTGCAGAGGTGTTCAGAATACAACAGTTTAGAAGTATATACGTATAAAGATACACAACATATCCATCCAAACTGCCAATATCCCAAACCCCTCCTTTAGAGTGCAGGCATTGTACTTCCCATTTCCAGGACTCAAGTCCAGCAGTATAAAAATAACCGGTTTCCCTGAATCCCATCACTAAATATTACCCTGCTCACACTCCAACAGCTCGTCAGGTCCCAAAAACCATTCGTCTCCATTCACTCCTATCTAACATGCTCACGCACGCTTGCTGGAAGTCAAAGACCTTCGCCCACAAAACCTCCTTTACCCCCTCTCTCCAACCCTTTCGAGGACGACCCCTACCCGCCTTCCTTCCCCTATAGATTTATACGCTTTCCATGTCATTCTACTTTGATCCATTCTCTCTATATGACCAAACCACCTTAACAACCCCTCTTCTGCCCTCTGACTAATACTTTTATTAACCCTTAAACTGTCCAAACGTAGATCTACGTTTTTTCAACATTTGAAAGTATGTAAAAAACGTAGATCTTCTTTTATTTTTTACATTTGAAAACGTGTAAAAAAAAACTTTGATCTACATTTTTTTGTTATATTTGAAAATATGTAAAAAAACGCAGATCTACTTTTGGAGCACTTCGCATGTGAATGTAGATCTGGTTGGGCAGTTTAAGGGTTAACTCCGCACCTTCTCCTAATTTCCACACTCCGAATTTTCTGCATAATATTTACACCACACATTGCCTTTAGACAAGACATCTCCACTGCCTCCAACCGCCTCCTCGCTGCTGCACTTACAACCCAAGCTTCACACCCATATAAGAGTGTTGGTACCACTATACTTTCATACATTCCCTTCTTTGCCTCCATAGATAACGTTCCTTGACTCTACATATACCTAAATGCCACACTCACCTTTTTTCCTTCAGAAATTCTATGATTAACCTCATCCTTCATAAATCCTTCCGCTGACATGTTATCTCCCAAATATCTGAAAACATTCACTTCATCCATATTCCTCCTCTCCAATATAATATGCAATTTTTCTTTACCTAAATCATTTGATACTCTCATCACCTTACTCTTTTCTATGTTCGCTTTCAACTTTCTACCTTTACACACACTCCCAAACTCGTCCACTAACCTTCGCAATTTTTCTTTAGAATCTCCCATAAGCACAGTATCATCAGCAAAAAGTAACTGTGTCAATTACCATTTTGTATTTGATTCCCCATAATTTAATCCCACCCCTCTCCCGAACACCCTAGCACTTACTTCTTTTACAACCCCATCTATAAATATATTAAACAACCATGGTGACATTACACATCCCTATCAAAGACCTACTTTTACCGGGAAGTAGTCTCCCTCTCTTCTACACACCCTAACCTGTGCCTCACTATCCTCATAAAACTCTTTACAGCATTTAGTAACTTACCACCTATTCCATATACTTGCAACATCTGCCACATTGCTCCCATATCCACTCTGTCATATGCAATTTCTAAATCCATAAATGCAATAAAAACTTCCCTACATTTTTCTAAATAATATTCACATATATGGTTCAATGTAAACACTTGATCTACACATCCCCTACACACTCTAAAACCTCCTTGCTCATATGTAATCCTGCATTCTGTCTTACCTCTAATTATTTCAGTAATAACCCTACTGCACACTTTTCCTGGTATACTCAGTAAACTAATTCCTCTATATTTTTTTACAATCTCTTTTGTCCCCTTCCCTTTATATAAAGGGACTATACATGCTCTCCACCAATCCCTAGGTACCTTCCCCTCTTTCATTCATTTATTAAACAAAAATACCAACCACTCTAACACTATATCCCCCCCCCCCTCTGCTTTTAACATTTCTGTCATTATCCCGTCATTTCCATATGCTTTACCCCCTTTCATTCTATGTAATGCCTCACACACCTCCCCCATACTCACATCCTGTTCTTCTTCACTCCTAAAAGATGGTATACCTCCCTGACCAGTGCATGAAATTGCTGCCTCCCTTTCTTCGTCGACATTTAGAGGTTCCTCAAAATATTCTCGCCATCTACCCAATACCTCCATCTCCTGATCTACTAACTCCCCTACTCTGTTTTTAACTGACAAATCCATTCGTTCCCAAGGCTTTCTTAACTTGTTAAACTCACTCAAAATTTTTTATTTTCATTAAAATTTCTTAACAGTGTCTCTCCCACTCTATCATCTGCTCTACTTTTGCACTCTCTCACCACTCTCTTCACCTTTCTTTTACTCTCCATATATATCGCTTCTGCTTTGTAAAAACCTCATATAAGCTACCTTTTTCTCTTTTATCATACTCTTTACTTCATTATTCCACCAATCACTCCTGTTTCCTCCTGCACCCACCCTCCTATAACCACAAACTTCTGCCCCACATTCTAATACTGCATTTTTAAAACTACTCCAACCCTCTTCAACCCCCCCCCCCCCTACTCATACTTGCACTAGCCAACCTTTCTGCCAATAGTTGCTTATATCTCACCTGAACCTCCTCCTCTCTTAGTTTATACACTTTCACCTCCCTCTTTCTTGTTGTTGACATTTTCCTCTTGTCCCATCTACCTCTTGCTCTAAGTGTAGCTACAACTAAATAATGATCCGATATATCAGTTGCTCCTCTATAAACGTGTACATCCTGGAGCCTACCCATCAACCTTTTATCCACCAATACATAATCTAACAAACTACTTTCGTTACGTGCTACATCATACCTTGTATATTTATTTATCCTTTTTTCATAAAACATGTATTACTTATTGCCAAACCTCTTTCTACACATAGCTCAATTTACCACTGGCACTCCAAAATTACCTTCTACTCCCTCCACAACATTTTTACACACTTTAGCATTGAAATCCCCAACCACCATTACTCTCACACTTGCTTCAAAACTCCCCATGCATTCACTCAACATTTCCCAAAATCTCTCTCTCTCTCCTCTTCACTTCTCTCTTCTCCAGGTGCATATACGCTTACTATAACCCACTTTTCAAATCCAACCTTTATTTTACTCCATATAATCCTTGTATTAATACATTTATACTACCTCTTTTCCTGCCATAGCTTATCCTTCAACATTATTGCTACTCCTTCTTTAGCTCTAACTCTATTTGAAACTCCTGACCAAATCTCATTTATTCCTCTCAAGTGAAATTCTCCCACCCCCTTCAGCTTTGTTTCACTCAAACCCAGGACATCCAGAATCTTCTCATTCATAACATCCACAATCATCTCTTTCTTATCATTTTCACAACATCCACGCACATTCAGACTTCCCACTTTGACAATTTCCTTCTTATTCTTTTTAGTAACTATTACAGGAAAAGGGGTTACTAGCCCATTCTTCATGGCATTTTAGTTGACTTTTACAACACACATGGCTTACAGAGGAAATATTCTTATTCCATTTTCCCATGGATATAAAAGGAAAATAATAAGAAACAAGAACTGTTAAGATAAAATCAAAGAAAACCCAGATGAGTGTGTATAAATAAACGTGTACATGTATGTGTAGTGTGACCTAAGTATAAGTAGAAGTAGCAAGACGTACCTGTAATCTTGCATATTTATGAGACAGACAAAAGATATTGTTAGGGAAAAGTTCAACAGGTAGGAGTAGCGAGGGAGTATATGGTGACGATAGCTTGATTGCCCGTCTTCTTGTTAATTAAGGTATGGTCAGTCTAGCTCCCGCTATCCCCCCCCCTTTTTCTCCACCCGGAAAGGTGACATGTGGGGCTCCGACCAAATGGTAATCACTTGACTCACAGCTCTCAACACAACTGTAAGTAAAAGCCTCTGCTCCTGTTTTTAATGGATATATTGGTTAAAAGCTTCACTTTTAGCCAATTTTAAGACTTCATTCTGCCTTGATTTCCATGTGCTTTTAGATAATCACCATGATTTTTAAATACTTTACTTATCATGGAGAGTGATTTCTTAGGCAGTGGGTAACCTTTGTCTCTTTCTAGCTTGGAATGCCAACTCGGGTAATCTGGCAGCCAAAGAAACAGTGCTGGGATGTCACCATTTTATTTGCATACCTAAGTGTAGTCAGCCCCAGGCAACTACCCCTCATCTTTGCAGTGGTGAAGAACCTGTTCCTATCATCTTGATGGGCTATTCAAGGCTAGAGACTGTGAAAAACTAGTCATTGGGTTGTCACTCAGCATCTGTGAAACCCATCATCAGCAACGGCTACAATTTCTACAATATGCAGTGTCAACAACATCCACCAGACACCCCAGTCTAACTGTACATATTAGCGTTGAATTCAGATATTATTTTTATATTTCATTTTTCATTTCTCTTTCAAGTAGGATAAAAATTCATATTTAATTGTTTTATATTTTCATTTCTAAATAATAAAGTGTTTCTATTTGTCTGTTATCATTCTTTTTCTATTCATTAATTTTCCTAAGGAGGAGCCAGCCTTGGTAATACTTACTGAAGTTGTTACGGGGCTGAGTAAGCCTTCACAAGTGGCGACCTTGCCAGGATCACCCGACTGAATCATGATTCAACTCCATCTCGAATCTTCCATTTGAACTTCAACACCGCATACCACAGATCGTTACCACAAGCCATGAGTAATCATTCTCTATGGTAGGACTACAGTACATATATTTGAAAGATTTTGTGATTGTTATAGTCTCAGTTTATTGTAAGTCAAGTCAAGGCAGGATATACTAGTTAATTCTGTCATCTTTGTTTATGTGAGGAATGTGAAGGAATAGACTCTAGGAACCCGAGATTTTCCAGTGGCAAGTTGTTTCATTGAGCTCTATTTATTATATCAAGGGAACTGTTGTACATCACTTTTGATTTGTTGGTGAGAAGATTGGATGGCCAAACGACCCCATTCGATTTACTGTTTGGTCGGAGCCAGCATAGAACCCTCCATTTTCTTTCATACATACTGTTTAATCAAAGCAGGAATCGAACCCTCCGATTTATTTGCAGTTTGAGTGGAGCAGGAATTGAACCCTCCCTTGTCTTTGATATATAAGTTTCGTTTTCCCCTTGTAGTTTAAGATATTCTTTCAAGTATGGAGGAATGCCAGTTTTGAATGAACGCTGGGAGTAAGTTAGGAATAACTCGGAAAAATTTAGAAGCTTTCATTAGTGCTAAGATCCAGGAAAGAATTTAAAAGGAAAGAATTGAGAGAGAAGAAAGACAGAAAGAGAAAGAGAGAACCAAGAAAGACAGTTAGAAAGAGAAAGAGAGGAGAAAAATGAGAGAGAGAGAATCGAGAGAGAGGATAAAAAAGAGAGAGATTGAATTGAAAGAGAAAATCAAGAAAGAGAGAGAGAGAAGTCAAAAAGAAGCGTGATAGACTTGATTGTGCGGAGAGAGCTAAAGTACCTGAGGAACAAGTTTGGTTAAGAGAACTTGAGGAAAGAGCAAAAGATAGAGAAGTTGAGGAAAAAGCTAGAGAACGTGAGGAAAAAGCCAGAGAGAATGACTTGTGAGAGAGATAGAAAGATCGCGAGATAGAGAAAGCAAGCCTTGAATTAGAAAATAAAAAGTTAACTTTTACACAACAACAATTAGAGTTAGGAGTAATTGACCATACAGATAGTGCACATTGTGCAACACCTAATTTACCTCCCTTCACAGAGGGTGAAGATATAATTTCATACATAATTATGTTTGAAAATACCGCTACCCTCTGTGAATGGCCTGCTGACACCTGGGCTACCAGGTTAGGAATGTTATTTTCTGGTACAGCCTTGAATATCTATGCAACTTTGTCAAAGGATATCATATGTAATTATAACCTACTGAAGAAGGCAATCCTTAAAGCATACCAAAAAAACACAAATTCTTATGGGAACGATTTCAGGTATGCCACCTTACAGCCTGGCCAAAACTTTCAGCAGTTACTGGTAACACTCTTTCGTTTGTTCGATTTTTGGATAGAGAGTTCAGGAATTGATCACAGTTATGAATCTCTTAGAGACTTCATGTTTGCTGACCAGTTCCTGACAGCTCTTCCCCACCAGATACGAACATTCATTAGAGAACGTAACCTGATTAAAGCTGAGGAAGTTGCTGAGGCCACTGACTTGTATGCTGAGGTTCACAATTCCTATAAAGACCTAAAGGGATCGAACCCTAAGGGCAAGGGTTCACAAGATCTTAAGAAATCAAAGCCACTAGTGGAAAGTAAGCTGACTTCTTCTGTTCTGGTTTGTCATTTACGTGGTGTTAAGGGACATAAACGTCCCTATTGTCCATCTAAAAAGTGTAAAAAGCTGGGAGATGTTTTAAAGACTGTAATAACCAGGCACCCTTCTGTTCAAGAACAGTTAATGGTATAAAAGTCTCGGACATATTACGTGACACTGGATGTACGTGCATCATAATCTCGGACAAACTGTTCCCTAACTTTAAAACCTCTCGTGTGTCCTCTATTCTTTCAGACTACTTGGGTCGTGAAAATACTTTCCCTACAATACGTTGTTACTTGAAAAGTAAATGGTTCACAGGGTGGACTAATGCGGTACTAGCCCCAATTACTTATTCTATGATAGTGGGCAATGTTAAAGGTGCCATTCTTCCTTCGGAGGCAGATCTTTTGCCACCACCCATGGACCTAAGTTTTCCTGCTCCTCTTCCTTGTAAGTTAAATAAACCCCTTAAGAATTCCACACCGGAAGCTGCATTGTCTCATACGGTTCATTTGTGGGTAGAAACAGATGATACTGCTCTCAATACTGAGGTAGCAGGATCACCTGTTTACTTGTCAGGTTAAAGCAAGGGCATTACCTCCGGCACTCTCAATGTCTTGGCTTGGGCTCAGACCATAACCCATGCTTCTCCTACCTCTTCTCCCACCATAAGGTAATTCATTTTCCCAGATTTTATGCCCAAGGATGACCTTGTCAATTTACAGCGGGATTGCCCTTCACTTCGGGATTGTCATAATCATGCTTTTAACAACAAAGTTATCCACGGGAGATACGTATCACATAAGTTTGAATATATTAATGGTATCTTACATAAATCTGTATTTAAATCTCATTCTTCAGTGATAGATTATACCCTCCTTGTTGTTCCTAAACCATGTCGAGAGACTGTTCTTCAAATGGCTTATGATTTGCCAGTGACCAAACACTTGGCCCATCGTAAGACGTGGCATAAACTCAAGCACACTTATTTTTGAACAATCATGTACTTACAGGTTACAAAGAAGTATAGTTCTTGCAATAGGTGTCAGGTGCTTGCTGCACAAAATACACACTCCTATTTCCAGTATATTTATTAAATATAAAACAGCTTCCTACAGAAACGAGGTACTCCACCATAGAAAAGGAATGTTTGGCCCTTGTGTGTGGTATCTCCAAACTTAAATTTTATTTACTGGGAAAAGAATTCATTTTAGAGACGGATCACAAACCTTTGATATACCTAGAAACTTTTAAGGGAACCAACAGTCGCCTCTTGAGGTGGACATTGGCACTCCAAGCTTTTAAGATTCAAATTGTGTATATCAATGGTTCATCCAATTATTTCTCTGACTGGTTAAGTCATGACAGTCAGTAGAAGATTTGGTGCCTTACATGACATCCACTTGTTAGAACTTTTTCCTCATCTGTTCTTCATATACTCCTTGACTATAAGTCTTGGTATGGGGGAGTGTGATGGAAAAGTTCAACATATAGGAGTAGCAAGCGAGTATATGGTAATGACAGTTTGATTGCCCATCTGCTTGTTAAGGTAGGGTCAGTCTAGCTTCCGCTATCCCCCCCCCCTTTTTCTCCACCCCAAAAGGTGATGTATGGGGCTCCGACCAAATGGTAATCACTTGACTCACAGCTTCCAACACAATTGCAAGTAAAAGCCTCTGCTAATGTTTTTAATGGATATATTGGTTAAAAGCTTCACTTTTAACCAATTTTAAGACTCATTCTGCCTTGATTTCCATGTGCTTTTAGATAATCACCATGTTTTTTAAATACTTTACTTATCATGGAGAGTGATTTTTTAGGCAGTGGGTGACCTTTGTCTCTTTCTAGCTTGGAATGTCAGCTCGGGTAATCTGGAAACCAAAGAAACAGTGTTGAAGGAGACGAACTTTACACAAGTTCTGGGACGTCACCATTTTATCTGTATTGCGACCCCTGAATGGGTCACAATGTATATAATGTATATTACCTTTTCATATAATTTTATATTGCTTATATTTGTGATAATAGCTAAATTGCATATATATTGCTTTATATTATTATTTGACTTAGCTACTTTTGTTAGGGAGGATGTAATATTTATAAATATATATTCAGTGCTAATAGTTCAAGTCTTGATTGTCTAACTACTGTAATTATCGCTTGTTGCCCATTTCCCTTCCAGCTTCTCGGTGTTGCTGGGCAGCAACTGTTCACACTTCGCCTGGAGTAGTCAGTCTGGGCTAGACTCTCTTGTCGGTTGGACATTCTCTGAACAAGATGTGCCTAGCTCTCCCTTGCTGGCCCTTGATGGAAGATCGTCTCTGTCGCTTTCTTGTTGCTGGTTCTGTGGAACTATGTTCACAGAACATTGTCTAGACTTATTGATTTTCGACATTGTACTTAGGTTGTGTGTCTCATAGGCACTCTGAGAAACTCATGTCTTGAGCTGTAGCTTCTGACCTAACTTGTACTCGTATCTGTATACTGTCACAGTTGGGGGATTTTCTTATGCTGAACTTAGATTCAGTAGTATGGGAGTTTTGTGACTTTTGTGGAAGGTCTGCAGATAGTCCATACTTAGTGTCATTATATTATCTCCTTGATCCTGATTCTGTGTCGCAGTTGCTTGTTATATAGCTATTGGGCTTAGCAGCCATTTTATTGTTCAAGCAAGCTGTTCTGATTGCCAGATGGTCAAGAAGTAAGTTAATGCGAGGGCTCTTAGTCAGTCACTGTTTAAGTTTAGTCGATTCTTCAGACATAGTGAACTACTTAGAGCACTTACACACACACAAAAACTTACTTGTACATGTTTGTAATATCTTATTAAATGTTAATGGTACTTAAGACGGTACTTAAGACATATAAATGTGATATGTACCTTCAACACAATGCTACTGTACTTTGATCTTATACCTATAGACATTGTTATTAATAAATTTATTAAATTTTAATATCTCTAGATAGTAGCCTACCAGTTGTAATCTTGAAGCACTAATAATTATTATTGAATTCTAATGGATAATTGGACCAGGATACTGACTACTTGTTATGAAAACCCAGTAACAGGCTGGATGCTAGAAGGGCAGTCCTTTCTAGTATTCACTGGAGATCTCTATGCTTATTAGAAATCGCGTTTTTTGTAACAAATGGGGGCCTGTCCGGGATGCTTTTGATCCAAGGTGTTGGAGAAATTGTCCAGTTTGACACACTAGTAGCTCTATGGTCAAGCACTTTGAGTACTTTCCTAATCTGAAGACTTTGAGTTTTGTCTTGTACAACATACTTCGTGGATGTATGTACTTGACTGAGTCTCTTGATCAAAGGAGATGGAAATACTGTATGAGTTCTAGCTCTAAGGCAACCAACACTACAATTCTTATTAGGATTATAGTTTTCCATAATCACTCTCTCATAGTACATTTATTTTCGTGATGTATGTCAAAGTGAAACAGTTAATTGATACTCTGACTTTGTATGAGTTGAGTACATTAAAACCTCAGACTTCTTGGCGAGTAGCCAAATATCTCGGTGTGACATATAACAGGAATTACACCACAGAAACTGTCAGAGCATTAATTAAAGATATATTGTTTCCTGCTCATACAGAGATGTCCGATTATGATTTAGATACAGAAAGCCAAGTGTCACAATTAGAAAGTATAACTATATTTGATGACGTAGAAGAGAGAGCAACTACTGCAGAAGTGAGCCTAGTGTCTGAGCCTAGTGAAATTCTGTTCATGGTCATGCCTTCCCACCTCACTGACACAATAGTACAGAATGTAGATGGTAGTATGACTCAGCCTCATACTAGTACCGTGTATGCTACACCTGTATCTACTTATCCTAGACCAGATCTAGACTCTCTAGGAATTGCTGGACTAGGTGCCCAACCTAAGGACCATCCAGACTCATTCGGTAGATTCCTTGCTCCTCCGTTACCCACTGGTCCTATCTCTCAGGAACAATTTGAGAGGATGGAATGCCTCATTAAGTTGCAGACTGCACAAATAGAGGCACAGAGGAAATTGAACGAAGAAGATTTCCAGAGAGAAAATGTTCGTCTTGGAAGACAACAGACTGATAGATCTGACAAAGGTGATAAACCTGTTAGTACAACACAGGACACATTTAATGTGCAGAAAGCTGCCTAAGTTTTTTGACAGTGACTTAGACACCTATTTTGATGTGTTTGAGAACCAGGCACGTGCTATGAACTGGCCATGTAAGCAATGGGCTACCTTGTTGCACACAGCTTTGACAGGAAGAGCTCAAACTTGTACTGCTGCTTTACCATTTGAAAGTACATTAGTTATGAAGCTGTCAAGCAAATTATTCTAGAGGCATATAACTTGTTACCCGTAAGTTATCAATGTGCATTTCGTACGTTACAACGACGACAAGATCAAACTTGTGTAGAGTTTGCTTGTGAGAAAAAAGTTGCATTTGAGAGATGATCTAGAGCTACTAAATGTAACAATTATGACAGTCTTGTTCAGCTGTTACTTCATGAAGAGTTTAACAACTTTATGTCTGCTGATAAACAAGAATATCTGATCAATCATACTGCCTCGGATATTCTGGAAACTGCAGCATTAGCAGACAATTACGAGATTTCTCACAAACTTGTATGTACTAAAACACAGAGAAACAAGGTAACTAAAAGTTGTCCTAGAAGTTGGCAACCTAAATCAGCTGCTCAGTGCCGGCTTGATGTACCTGCTACTGTAACTTCTCGTTCCTTAACCAGAAAAACTCACAATCCTGAATCTGTCTCTGTGGTTAGACAGAAGTTTGATAACAAGAAGAAGAAAGTTAAATGTACCTATTGTAACAGAAAAGGACATGCTAGAGAGTGTTGCTATACGTTAGAAAGAGATACGAGAAGCAGTCATGTGGCTGGTGCCCCCACACAAGTCGTATCCTCTTCCATGCAACAAAGGCACCAAAATCCTAGTAATACCTCTGATCCCCCTGTTTTAGATAATATTACTCAGAATAGATGACTAGCGTCAGAAAGTGTATCTGACGAAAAGATTCATTCAGCGATGAGTCCATACTTATCGAGAGGTAAAGAAGGAATTCACGAATCACATCTAACTGAGATAATTACTTTCAGAGATACTGGCAGTTATCTCACATTATTAAGAGAAGATGTACTGCCCATAACTGATAATTCCTATACCAAGATAGATGTATTGTTAGAAGCCTATGGAGGGGCTGTTATAAAAGTACCTCTGCACAAAGTTTACATTGAAACAAGCTATTATACTGGTTATATTTCAGTGAGTATATCCAGTGGTTTATTTCCCATCAGGTCAGTGGACTTGTTGATAGGGAACGATATCCTTCATGCTGGTATATGTAAGGAACCACTTGTGATTGATAATACCACTGATGATAATTATGCCATTGAAGCTTGTAGAGAGAAGCCTATTTTATTTCCTCTCAGTGCAATTACTAGAGCTATGTCAAAGATACAACAACCATCCTTGTCTCCTGTTGAGTTAGTTGATGACAATGATTTGGGCTTGAATATGTTGTTTAGTGATGCTCTGCACCCAGGATCATTAATAACACTGACTCTCCGCAGGCATCAACCTAGTCAGGACACAACTGATGTTAAATTTCTAACTCATGATGATTTAATCAAGGATCAGTTTGTTGATCAGTCACTGGAAAGACTGAGAGGTATAGCAGTTACTTAGAGTGAAGCAAAGGATCTCGATAATTGTTACTGTTATAGTAATGGTGTACTGATGGAGAAAACTACATGTAAGTTGCCAGCTGATAGTGTTTCCACCACAGTCAAGCATCTTATAGTGTTACCAGTTACATTTCGTGAACATGCCATTGATTTTTTTCACAATAGTTCCATAGAAGGACACTTGGGTGTCAAGAAGACACTCGGTAAACTGGCAAAACATTTTACTTGGCCTAAAATGAAGGAAACAGTAGGTGATCATGTGCGACGTTGCCACATGTGTCAAATGACAGGCAAGCCAGCACACACACCTCCACCTACACCTCTCACTGTGTTCACTAGTAGCAAAGTTCAGATGATCTGGACTAGGGATTGTTCAGACTTGTTCACATGGTTGAAGCGTCTGCTCTCCTCTGCTCCGGTGTTGTGGAGTCCTGATTTCAATCTTCTCTTCTTTTTACATATAGATGCGAGTGGTTATGCAGTGGGTGCAGTGTTGCTCCAACAGTCAACATCCACTGACATTCTTCTTTCTATATGTTACTATTCATCTAAGCTTAAACTACACCAGAAAAATTATGTAAAGTAAAAGGACACAAGTGCAACTAATGTGACATTTTATTGTGGCAACGTTTCGCTCTTCAGGAGCTTTATCAAGCCATTACAAACAATACATGGACACAGAGGGTATATAAAGGCTCAGAGTGAGGTGCAGTACTAGTGAGGTACCATTTAGATGTTCACTAGTGGTAGTAGTAGTAGTAGTAGTAGTAGTAGTGAGAAAAGTAGTAGTAGTAATACAATATGGTAGAGGAATTAATTCGTACATGAGAAAAAGGATATAAAAGCTATTACTCATGTACGAAGTAATTCCTCTACCATATTGTATTACTACTACTACTTTTCTCACTACTACTACTACTACTACTACTAGTGAACATCTAAATGGTACCTCACTAGTACTGCACCTCACTCTGAGCCTTTATATACCCTGTGTGTCCATGTATAGTTTGTAATGGCTTGATAAAGCTCCTGGAGAGCGAAACGTTGCCACAATAAAATGTCACGTTAGTTGCACTTGTGTCCTTTTACTTTACATATTGTCGGTAATTCTACCAACTTTAATACAGAAAAATTATGCCACTATTGAGAAAGAGGCTCTAGCTCTTGTGGTGTCCTTAGAACATTTTGACGTGTATTTGGGCACTTCCCCATTTAAAATTAATGTTTTTTCAGACCACAATCCACTCACTTACATAAACACTACGAAGAGTAAAAATGCTAGGATCATGAGGTGGGCTCTCAGAATCCAGCCTTACTCTATTAGTATACAACATATCAGTGGTCATTGTAATGTAATTGCTGACACTCTGTCACGTCCTTAATAATTATCAGTTACATTAAACTAACGTAATTTTGAGCCCAAATACCTTTTGTAATCTCTCCAGCCCATGTTAACTATGTATACTGATGTCATGTCTAATTATTCTATTTATATATTCACAGTAGTGGTGATATATGTGTGTGTGAGGAGGAGACAGTTGGAGACAGAAGCTGAGTGTTGAGTGTGTAGTGTTGTGTGGGCGATGTTACTGACTGGCGGAACAGTCCTGCCACAGAGCCCCCCTTCACAACACACCTTAAGCTTCCTCATATGCAGATGTTCATACTGCCTCGCATTCCACTACCACTACTTGAGAGTGGAATGCCATCTCCTGTCTATCGCACAAGACTGTTGTTCATATGCAGTCTCCACTACTATGATCGAGCCTCAACGTGTTATGCTTGTCTATGCTATCCTGTCTCTACACTGATGTACATAACCACGAGTATGCAGAGATACGATACTTTGTATTGCCCTAGTACGAGGGGCATAACTTATAGTGAAATAGACACTGTAAAATGTAAAAAGTGTTTGGCACAAGAGTGACTCTTAATTTTATAATAAATTGTTATTAGTGACATGAGTTCTTAAGAGTAAGATTGTGAAGGACATTAACGCAACTCTTAGTGCAACCGTTTGTCGTGCTGGGGGGCTATTGCAACCCCTGAATGGGTCACAATGTATATAATGTATATTACCTTTTCATATAATTTTATATTGCTTATATTTGTGATAATAGCTAAATTGTAAATATATTGCTTTATATTATTATTTGACTCAGTTACTTTTGTTAGGTAGGATTTAACCTTTATATATATATATATGCAGTGCTCGTAGTTCAAGTCTTGATTGTTAAACTACTGTGATTATCGCTCGTTGTTTGTTTCCCTGCCGGATTCTTGGTGTTGCTGGGCAGCAATGTCCATGGAGCAATCACGTGATCGAGGGGGGTGTTCACACCTCACCTGGAGTAGTCAGTCTGGGCTAGACTCTCTTGTCAGTTGGACGTTCTCTGAACAAGACGTGCCTAGCTCTCCCTTGCTGGCCTTTGTTGGAAGATCGTCTCTGTCGCTTTCTTGTTGTTGGTTCTGTGGAACTCTGTTCACAGAACATTGTCTAGACTTATTGATTTTCGACATTGTACTGAGGTTGTGTGTCTCATAGGCACTCTGAGAAACTCAGGACCTGAGCTGTAGCTTCTGACCTAACTTGTACTCGTATCTGTGTATTGTCACAGTTGGGGATTTTCTTATGATGAACTTAGATTCAGTAGTATTGGAGTTTTGTGACTTTTGTGGAGGATCTGCTGATGGTTCCTACTTAGTGTCGTTATATTATCTCCTTGATTCTGATTCTGTGTTGCAGTTGCTTGTTATATTGCTATTGGGCTTAGCAGTCGTTTTATTGTTCATGCAAGCTGTTCTGATTCCTAGATGGTCAAGAAGTTAGTTAATGCGTGGACTTTTAGTCAGTCACTGTTTAAGTTTAGTCGATTTTTCAGACATAGCGAACTACTTAGAACACTTACACACACACACAAACTTACTTGGACATGTTTGTAATATCTTATTAAATGTTAATGTACCAGACGGTGCTTAAGACATGTAAATGTGATATGAACCTTCAGCACAATACTACTGTACATAAGAGAAGTGTATGAACTTGTATCCTATATTATATTCAATTGATTAATTTAATTTACTTTGATCTTATACCTCTAGACATTGTTATTAATAAATTTATTATATTTTAATTTCTCTAGTTAGTAGCCTACCAGTTGTAATCTTGACTACTTGTTACGAAAACCCAGTAACAGGCTGGATGCTAGAAGGGCAGTCCTTTCTAGTATTCACTGGAGATCTCTATGCTTATTAGAAATCATGTTTTTTTGTAACAATCTGCATACTTAAGTGTAGTCAACCCCACACAACTACCCCTCATCTTTGCAGTGGTGAAGAACCTGTGTTCCTATCATCTTGACTGACTATTCAAGGCTAGAGACTGTGAAGAACTAGTCGTTGGGTTGTCACTCAACATCTCTGACCTCCCCATCATCAGCAACTGCTACAATTTCTACAATATAACATAAGAACATAAGAAAGGAGGAACACTGCAGGAGGCCTGTTGGCCCATACTAGGCAGGTCCTTTACAATTCATCCCTCTAACGAAACATTTGTCCAACCCAATTTTCAATGCTACACAAGAAATAAGCTCTGGTGTGAATGTCACACTTAAATCCAACCCCTCCCACTCATGTACTTATCCAACCTAAATTTGAAACTACCCAAAGTCCTAGCCTCAATAACCCAACTAGGTAGACTGTTCCACTCATCAACTACTCTATTTCCAAACCAATACTTTCCTATGTCCTTTCTAAATCTAAACTTATCTTATTTAAATCCATTACTGCAGGTTCTCTCTTGGAGAGATATCCTCAAGATCTTGTTAATATCCCCTTTATTAATACCTATCTTCCACTTATACACTTCGATCAGGTCTCCCCTCATTCATCGTCTAACAAGTGAATGTAACTTAACATCCACCAGACTCCCCAGTCTAACTGTACATATTAGCATTGAATTCACATATTTTTTTTTATATTTCATGTTTCATTTCTCTTTCAATTAGGATAAAAATTCATATTTAATTGTTTTATATTTTAATTTCTAAATAATGAAGTGTTTATATTTCATTTTTATTATTCTTTTTCTATTCATTAGTTTTCCTGAGGAGGAGCCAGCCTTGGTAATACTTACTGAAGTTGTAAAAGAATGGTATACAATATGGACAAGATGAAATTAAGACACATGTGCAATATCTGGGTATCTCTATTGTAGACGCTTCGCCATCCAGTGGTTTTATCAATACAAATTCCAGGACATAACTTGAGAACAGTAGAACTATGTACAGAAGATGAGGTAATCAGTCCCTCAACCTTGGAGTAGGTGCGAAGAGCACCGTAGTGATGGAGATTCTGAAGCAGAAGCAAGGCACCTGACGCTTATATACTAACGTCAGGTGGAATGGGACGTGTAGCAGACGAGGGCATAGTCACTGGTAGGTGGGATTCCCCACTGGAAGTAGGTCATACCCACTGGATGGCGAAACGTCTACAATTAAGATACCCAGATATTGCACATGTGTCTTAATTTCAACTTACTGAAGTTGTTACAGGGCTGAGTAAGCCTTCACAGACACCAGCAATCCTACTATCATGCAAAACAATTACAGGCTTTTGTTTTACACTCACTTGGCAAAACAGTAGTACCTCCCTGGGTGGTTGCTGTCTACCAGCCTACTACTGGTACAAATGAATTGCAGTATTCATGGTACAACTGAATTGCATGAGTCATGGTTCAAATGAATTGAATGAGTCATGGAACAAATGAATTGCATGAGTCATGGTTCAAATGAATTGCATGAGCCATGGTTCAAGTGAATTGCATGATTCATGGTACAAATAAATTGCATGAGTCATAGTACAAATGAATAAACACTCATACACTTTCAAGGGATCACCATCTGTATTTCCACTTAAAGTAACCGAACTACTGTAATCAAATCCCATCACATCAAATGACTTTAACACTTGCACACATTTCCTAGGTAAAGGTGGAGGCCCAGGGTACATATATAGGTTCTGATGTCACCTCGACAACATATTACAGAAGATCTGATACACTGTTTTATTACACTTTGCCAATCTTGTGGAATCCAGAAAGTTTCTCTAATACAATTTAAAATTTTCTCTACCTCTCCATTCATTACAGTTTTGTGGACTTTTAAAATAATTAAGGTTGTCAGGTAATGAGGTTCGGGCTGTAGGATAGGATGTTTTACATGCTCACTCAGTACATCATGTTACAGTCTTCCTCTGTATCTAATTACACCATCTTCTAAATATAACCCTAACTTATCTATTATTGAAAGTTTTACATTTCTTACTTTTACCAATAATTTAATTTCCTCTCCATACATTCCCTCTATGACTTTTATTCCAGTATTTTAGAGTATATGGAAAGTTATAGGAAACATTAATTTTATTTATAAATTTCAACAACCAGACACTGTCACAGTGAATCTTACTAAGTGTCTAGAAGTAAATACACACAGATCTAAATGGATTATGAAAACGTGCAATTGCATTAAGTTTTATAACCTGCATGAACTGTATCACTGTAGGCAACAAGAGCATTTCACGCCTCTATGGAAGATGTGTTCATTTAGTATCACATACCTGCAAGTCCCTCACAAGAAGATCATTGCTAGTAATCCCTTCCTTAAATCACTTGTTAAAGCAACTGCTCAAGAAGAAATTTCTCTCCTAGCTGGAAGTAATAAGTTATCACAAGTTATATACACTGATGGATCTAAACAGGAGACTTCTGGCAGGGCTGCATCTGCTCTTGTTGCCACCTCCCTAGTTAAGAACGATAATAAACTTGTTGAACTGGGAATAAGAATTATCAACTGGGCGTCTACATTGCAAACTGAATTGTTTGCAATCCTAATGGCGCTAAAGCTAACTCATGACACTGAGCTTGACTCTGTCATCATTACTGATTCTATGTCATCACTGAATGCTCTTAACTCATATAATGACTCCAGTAACATGCTCATTTAAAAAGCCAGGTATAGTTACTCAAAAATCAGGGACAAAGGAATTAATGTACAATTGCTATGGATCCCATCACACATTGGATTACTCCTTCATGATAAAGTTGATATGTTAGCCAAGAAGAGTACCCAGAAGGAGAATGTAGAATATACCTTTGGTATATCTGTGTCTAGCATTATGAATAATATTAAGAGAGAAGTAAATAATGAAAATTATTGTTATAGGAATGCAGTTAGAAGCCTGATTAGATCTATAACCCACTATGATAACATGAACATTGATAAGTATGTTTATGGAGCAACGTGCAATGTGAACAGACTGACTGATGATATATTGGCCAGGATTAGGCTTGGTTACAAGAACTTCTGGCAGTTTGGGAGACACACAGATGATGATCAAACTAAATGTAAATTATGTGATCAGGCATATGGTCAATGTCTTGAACACTATGTACTTAATTGTCCACTTATTCAGGAATACAGAGGCAGACAATATAATAACATATGTGACATGTCAAGATATGTTATTAATGAAAATAAGATACCAGATATACTAAGCAAATTTAATAAATTTGCTTGTAACAGATAACTGAACTATAGATATGTAGATATAAATCCATATGCATTCCTGTTAACCCTTTGGGGCCTAGTTTCTAAGCCTTTTTTATATTCATATGCTCTCGCGCTACCGTCCACAGGATGGATATGGAGTGCACAACAAACTAGCCACTTCGGTGGCAAAATCTAATCTCTAATAAAGTGCCAATAATCTTAACTGGTAATTTTGGACAAATTATTGGAGCAATAATTTCAGCAGATACGTTATGTAACTCTTGTATTGGTCAATTATTTTTATTTACCAACCAACTTTATTATATGTCAAACCTCATTATAAGAAATCACCTGGAATCTCCTCTTTACGTATATCATTAAAAACTAATAAATATTGACCTAAACTTTAATATTTCTCCTGCTTTTGTTATGTACATAGACAATTTAAGTATTATTATTACATATACATTGCAAGTATGCATTATTATCAGACCAAATCCCAGTGTTGCTAAGATTTGTCACCTGTAATTTATGTCATATATAATTAGCTAATTTGACATCTATGTAAATATCTGTTAATTCTAATTGAGGTAATTTACGTCCTTTAATGGGAGCAACTTTTTCCTCTAACATTACAAGAGAAAAAAAGTTATTACTTCATAATTATATAATAATAATAATAATAATAATAATAATAATAATAATAATAATAATAATATGTTTTTTTTACTACAAGTACATGTACAAGGTATAGAGACCATAGCTGACATCAGTGACATACTACTATATAGAAAGTCCCTTGTTATGCAGAGCATTTCAGGCACATTAGGTCAGTTTTGTCCCAGGATGCGACCAACACCAGTCTACTAACTCCCAGGTTCCCATTTTACTGATGGGTGAACATAGACAACCAGTGTAAGGAAACATGTCCGATGTTTCCACCCCTTCGCCAGGAATCAAACCCGGACCCTCGCTGTGTGAAGCGAGAGGTTTCCCAGGCTACCAAGCGACTACTCCAAACACATTATCACCTGCATAACTTGCTGCATTACATGGGAATGTTAACATTAGTATTTGAATATAATCTCCTACTAATTCGTCTGGTCAGTTCTTTCCATGTTTTTATTTTTCATTACCTTATTAGCTTCTGAATATGTCCTTATTAGATCCTCTTCAGTTGACGCCACACGTAAGAAATTGCGCAAATAAGAACATAAGAAAGAAGGAACACTGCAGTATGCCTACTGGCCCGTACGAAACAGGTCCAACTCTCCCACCAGCTTAAGTCAATGCCTTAATGTAGTCAGGTCAGTCACATTCACTTAAGGAATGAGCACAGCATATGACCTAGTAGCACAAGCTAGTCAGGTCCAACTCACACCCACCTACACCAACTAATGTATTTATTCAACTTATTTTTAAAACTACACAACGTTTTAGCTTCTATGACGGTACTCGGGAGTTTGTTCCACTCATCCAAAACTATTATCGAACCAGTGCTTTCCTATATCCTTCCTGAATCTGAATTTTTCCAGTTTAAAACCATTGCTGTGAGTCCTGTCTTTGCTAGATATTTTTAGAACACTATTTACATCCTCTTTATTAATTCCTGTTTTCAATTTATACACCTCAATCATATCCCCCCCTAATTCTACGCCTTTCTAGAGAGTGCAGATTCAGGGCCCTCAGTCTATCCTCATAGCAAAGATTTCTGATACATGGGATCAATTTTGTCATCCTCATTTGTACGTTTTCCAGAACATTTATATTCATTCCGAAATACGGTGACCAGAACTGAGCAGCATAATCTAAGGACATGGAACGTTTGTGAAATAGGTTAGCGGAAATCCATAATGAAAAGTTTGAGGCAATTAGAGTTAGGGCGGGGTTGGAGAATGTTTTAAGGGGGGATAGGCCGTCGGGATTTGTACTCAGGAAGTTTAAGGAAAGGCAGACGAAAACCACCTTGGTGTATATAGTAGCAGGAACAGGGGGATGGGGTGGATTTGAGGAGGGTCAAGGCCTATCCACCACGGAACATATTAGTTTGTATGTCGATTTCTGGTTTAGGGAGAAATGGAGGAGGGTTGGCGGGGGAGTGGGTGAGGGACGTTTTGGGGATGAGGGGTTTAATAGGGTTATAAGTGAGCAGGACAGTGACAGACTCGAGAGTAGTATTAGTGTAGAGGAGGTGGAGGAGGCAGTTTTTGGGCTGTGCCAGGGAAAAACCCCTGGGATAGATGGCATACCGAACGATTTTTATAGGTGTCATTGGGGAAGTGTATGGCATTGTCTGGTGAGGGTTTTGAATTGTATGTTAAGTAGTGGGAGGATGGGAAAATCGCAAAGAAGAGGTGTCACGGTTTTAGTGCCCAAAAAGAAGGGATGCCGAGTTTTGAATGATTACCGTGCAATTACGTTAATGTGCCCGGATTACAAGATTTTTGCTAAGATTTTAGGCAACAGAATGAGGAAAGTGTTGGGTTTAGTGTTACATAGGGAGCAGTTGGGGATTCCGGGGGGAAGGATGAGGGATGGACATGGTTTTATTAGGGATTTTCTAGAGAGTTGTACGAGAGGGGGAATACTAGGTTTAGATTGGGAGAATGGATATGATTGCATGGACAGAGATATCTTAGGGGTTTGCTTAGAGAGGTTGGGGTTTCAGGAGGGGGTAGCGAGGTGGGTGAACACCCTGTATGCTGAGGCGGAGGTGAAGGTACAGACCAATGGGAGGTTGGGTGAATGTGTACCGATGGAGAGAGGTTTAAGGCAGGGTTGCCTGCTATCGCAGCTGCTTTTTGCGTGTGTGCAGAATCCTTTCTATGAGACTGTTGAGCGGGTGATTGATGAACAGGAGATGGAGGGGGGTGCAAAGGGGGCATCATTGGGAATGTGGATGATACTACTGTTTTGCTAAAGGGTAAGGAGGAGCTAAGGAGGGTGGGTAGAGTGATTCATATGTTTGGTATGAATACGGGGATGCGAGTTAATATGGTGAAATCAAGGTTACTATAGGTGGGTAATTGGATAGGGGAGGCTTGGGGTTGGGGTTAGGATAGACAGTGGTTGATAGAATCAGAGCATGTGGAATATGGTATATGGAGGGGGTGCAGGCCTGCAGAAGGGTAAATTCAGAGGCTGTCATGGGTAAGGCATTAGGTAGACTGGGAGGTTTAAGTGAAAGGGACCTAGCTTTACATCAGAGGGTAGTGGTGGTAAATTCACTTGTCTATAGCAAGGTATGGGGGTTGGCAGAGGTTTTTCTCTTAGAAGTACAGGACATTGTGGAAATGCAGAGGAGGGTGCTAAAGTTTGTGTGGGGATTTGGGAGGGCATGGTTAAGTAAGGAGGTAGTTATGACGGATGTTCAAAGAGAGGGTTTAGGTTTGTTGCCTTTAGGACTGAGAGTAATGGCTATATATTTATCAAGTGGAGGTATATTAGGGAAGGGGATGTGAGGGGAGCTAACGTAGGAAGAGTTATGGAGGAGGCACATAAATAGTGGAGTGGCAAGGACCTGCAGGTTTGTGAAGATATGTTAAGATTTTTATTGACAGTGCAACAGGTGGATAACATCAAAGTGAAAAGGTTGGTGAGAGTAGTGGGAGGTCAGGGAATTTTGCAAGTGGTAGCCGTGTATCCAACGAATGATTGAGGGGTTATTTGGAAGGATTTTAGTAAGCTTAAGATATCGGCTAGGGTAAGAGAATTAGTGTATTGTTTCATCATGGGGATTCTGGCCTCCAAGGAGGTGTTAAGATGTATGGGGTTGGTGGAAGAGGCTTTTTGTCGGTTTTATAATGATGTTGAAACGGCGTTTCATGTGGTCTTCTTTTGTCCCTCCTTGGAGGGAGTGAGATCATGGATGGTTGGGGTTATCAGATTGTTGAGGGGGGACGTTTGCCGCTTTTAAGGGCTTTACTATTAGATGTAAGGGGAGGGCCTAGGGATGTGCGAAGGGCTATAATGTATGTCATAGTAGATTATCTGGATATGTCATGGGGAATGAGGGAATTAAGGGGTGATACGAGGATAAAACGTGTTGGCGGCTAGATTCTAAAGGACGAAGTGTAGGAATATGCTGGTTTATAGGGCGTCCCGGGAAAAAAGTTTCCCAGAAAGTTATAGTAACCTCACTGTGGGTTCCCTTTGTCAGGGTCCCTGAGGATGGGCAAAGGGGTGGTCTCCTTCTGGGGGGATGTAAAGGTGGGTTGGGGTTTTGCTTGATGCTGAATTTTTTGTGTTGTGTAAGAGGAAGGTAGTGGCAGTTTGGTATGGATGGTAAGCTATGTTTCATGGGAATGTTTGTCAAAGTGAGATATAAGAGTAGCTTACAAGGTTAACTTTTCTAAACCTGATGGTTATGTTCACTGTGTAAGAAATTTTCATTGACAACCAGGATACCGAGCCCTTAGGATCTCGGGTTTAAGTAATCAGATATGGCAAGTTGGTTTCAACAAATTTTTCTGAGGTACATTTGGGACGGGCAAGATACAGCGGCTCTTATACTTACTACTTGTCTTGTATTATGTTTAACTTTTATTGTTTGCTGGAGGTTCTGTGTGATAATTTTTAAGAGTATGTATAGGTCTCGGGTCTATACCATGTTTATTAAGGGGTTTATACCTAAATTTTTTGTCGACAAGAGTTTCGGTTTACATACATATGTGGGAGATTTAATTTCAGTGTAAGGTTTGGTATTAAACCCTTTTGATGTGCTGAGTTTTATTATGTTGTGAAAGCTTGTTTTGGGGTTTATTTTATTTTATTATTGTATGTTACATGTATGTTGTTCTGTTTTCTGAACAAGAATTATTGTACTTGATGGTTTAACATATTAATAATATTAAAATACTGTTTTTCCATGGTTATTGTGCATAAGGAATCATGCGCTCCTTCATAATTCCTATTGGTTAGGCTATAATGTAACACAAATTAACCAATACTGTGTAACCTGTCATAGCGGGTATGTTCGGGTTTTGTGTCTGTTTTATAGTTGTTATGGTAGCTTTAGTTAGGGTCTTTTTACTTTACTGACATGATTTGTGTTGTATATATATTGTGTGTATTAAAGGTGGTTATGACTTTAGTCATGTGATACAACTTTACCTTTAGTAACCTTGTGATGTTGTGCATTGTATGTTGTTTATTGTTTTAATTGGATATGACAGGTACTCTTTATTTTGTTAACCCAAGTAAAATTTCCTTTTGGTGTGTTTTTTTTGGTCACAAATTGTGTGGCGGTGCTTATAAATGACTAATACTTTAGTGAGTCTTATTTTAGCGTGTACTGTTTGCTATAACAGGATGTTGTTATAATACTTGTTACCTCCAGGAAAAACCTGGTACTAGTAGCGTGAAAGATTGTTTTTTTGTATTCCTGTACTCTTATTATGCATCATTTGTACTTTTGTAAGGTTTCTTAAATAAAATATAAAAAAAATTCCGATGTTGTCCAGATTCAATAATTTATTTCCTGACTCAATATTATCTTCTGTTGAGGAATATTTAGGCTTGGGAACTCTATCAATTATAAGACACACAGTGACCACATTTACTGATTCCTCTAGTCATTCATTATTAGAGCAGGAATTTTGCCATATACAACATGGTCTCCCGCAGTTTTTAATAGAGTGACGCCACATTTTTCAACATACCCTTCACGAATGATGCATAATAATTACTCCCTATAAAAATATTTATTAGCCCCACTGAGTTATTATCTACAGAGTAGGTTACGAATGATTCACAATCTTGTGAGAGCTGTCTAGTTACTTCACTAAGTTCAACTGCAGTTATTTTCTCTGGCAGCCTGTCTAAAACATCTACACTGATACCTTACCTCTCGCTGCCACACTGACATAAATATTCACTGTGTCGTACTTTTGGGACATTTAGTCTGACAGGAATCCAGATAATTTTAAATTTCCAGGATTCCCAGTTTGCTCTGTCATGGCTCTAAGACCTGATAGTGCAAAGTGCACTGCCATCGTGAAGTTACCCGGATAACTGCAATCAAATCTCTGACCCAGACTTTCGCTTGGCCGATTTCATGGGACTGAAAAATTACCTGGGTGGGCTGAATTGGGATGTCCTGACTATGGGTCAGGTAGGTGATCTTGGTTGCCAATATGACGTTTTTCAGAGCATAGTTCTAGCTGCCAAGACAACTTTTGTTCCGAGTAGGGAAATTAGATCTAAGAAAAATGATCCCAAATGGATGAACAATAGACTAAAACATCTCATTGGTCAAAAGAGAGGCATATATAGGCGTATCAAAAGAGGAGATGGGCAGTTAAGAAATCAATACATTCAATTAGCGAAAGAAATAAAAAAAGGAAAAAGAAAAGCAAAAAGGGATTATGAGGCTAAGGTCGCAAGGGATTCAAAGACTAACCCAAAAGGATTCTTTCAGGTATACAGAAGTAAGATTAGGGACAAGATTGGCCCAGTTAAGAGTAACTCTGGTCAGATCACTGACAATGATAAGGATATGTGTGAAATTTTCAATTCTTACTTCCTCTCAGTTTTTACTCAGGAAGATACTAGTGAAATTCCATAAATAATAGATTATGTAGAACAGGACGATAATAAACTAAGCACGATTGCGATATCTAGTGACATGGTCCTCAGACAAATAGAGAAATTAAAACCTAACAAATCCCCAGGCCCTGATGAACTGTTTGCAAGGGTGTTACAGTAATGTAAAGAGGAACTTAGCATACCTTTGGCTAATCTTTTTAACATATCACTGCAAACTGGCATAGTGCCTGATAAGTGGAAAATGGCAAATGTAATACCTATTTACAAGGCAGGTGACAGGTCCTTGGCTTCGATCTATAGACTAATTAGCCTAACCTCCATAGTGGGAAAATTTGTGGAATGAATAATTGCCGAAGCAATTCGTAACCATCTCGAGAGGCATAAATTGATTAATGAATCTCAACACGGTTTTACAAATGGGCGTTCCTGTCTTACGAATTTACTAACTTTCTTCACTAAGGTATTTGATGAAGTAGATCATGGTATTGAATATGATATTGTGTATATGGACTTCAGTAAGGCTTTTGATAGAGTTCCACGTCAGAAGATGTTGAGGAAACTTAAGGCACACAGAATAGGAGGAGAAATTTTTTCCTGGGTTCAGGCATGGTTGACGAATAGGCAGCAGAGAGTTTGCATAAATGGAGAGAAATCAGAATGGGGGTACGTCACAAGCAGTGTTCTACAGGGGTCAGTGTTAGGCCCCTTGTTCAAAATCTACATAAACGACATAGATGAGGGAATAAATAGTGACATAAGGAAATTTGCTGATGACACCAAAATAGGCCGTCTAATTCATTCTAATGAGGGCATTAGAGCACTCCAGGATGATTTGAATAGACTGATGGAATGGTCGGAGAAGTGGCAGATGCAGTTTAATATAGACAATTACAAATTTCTAGGTGCTGGACAGGAAAATAATCATTCCACATTTAAACTAAATAATGTAGATCTTAATATGACGGATTGCAAAAATGATATAGGAGTTTTGGTTAGTAGTAATCTAAAACCAAGACAAAAGTGCATTAGTGTTTGCAATAAAGCTAACAGAATCCTTGGCTTCATAGCAAGAAACATAAATAATAGGAGTCCTCAGGTTGTTCTTCAACTTCATATATCCCTGGTTAGATCTAATTTAGATTATGGTGCATAGTTTTGGTCACCATATTCCAGAATGGATATAAATACACTGGAAAACGTGCAGAGGAGGGTGACGAAGTTGATCCCATGTATCAGAAATCTTCCCTATGAGGATAGACTGAGGGCCCTGAACACTAAGAACACTCCTCTCCAGCACTATTCTTCGTCTGTCCCGTCTTCCCCGCTCATCCCATTTGGGATCTTACCTGAACTTTCGTTCGTTCGTTCGTTACTTCTACTCCATATTGTTTCAAACTTTGGAACAATGCTTTTCTCAATGCTTTTTTCTAGAAAGGCGTAGAATTAGGGAGATTATGATTGAGGTGTATAAATGGAAAACACAAAATAATGAAGGGGATGTAAATAGCGTGCTAAAAAATATCTAACATAAACAGGACTCAGAGTAAAGGCTTTAAACTCTAGAAATTCTGATTCAGGAAGGATATAGGAAAGCACTGGTTTTGTAATAGAGTTATGGATGAGTGGAACAAACTCCCGAGTACCGTCATAGACGCTAAGACGTTGACAAAATACATCAGTGGGTGTGGGTGGGAGTGAGCTGGACTTGATCAGCTTGTGCTACTAGGTCGGATGCACTGCTCCTCCCTTAAGTGACGTGTCTGACCTCACTAGGTCAAGGCATTTGTTTAAGCCGGTGGGAGAATTGGAGCTGCCTCGCATAGGCCAGTAGGCCTGTTGCAGTGTTCTTTCTTATGTTCTTACAAGTATATATTTATATGATTAATTATATTGGTTAGGAAATGGATCGTTCAGCATGGGTGACGTCTAATTAATGATTGTGTGGGTATTCACATCTGCACTACCCACCTGACACGAGCTGACGTCAGGTGTGACTGGTGTGATATTGGCAGTACAAAGCCTCTCGCTGTCTCGAGAAGGTCTATTTGGTTTCTCCTGTATTTAAGTCGAGAAGTTATCAAGAGTAATGTAAATTCCCTCTGACTCTAGACAACACGGTAATTATAAGACTCCAAGTAATATTAGAAGATCTACAAGGCATAAACAACTTATATTACACTGTTCAAATTACTAGTAGTTGATGTTGTTAAGTCTCAGTTTTGAGACTTTGTAACTTGATCAGTTCTCTGCGTAAAGAGCCACTCATCTACAGTAGATATCAAAGAAAAACAGTGCATATATTTAATAAGTCTGTTAAGTGTTTTTATCAAATTGATAACTAAAAGGTGCCACTAGAATATCTTAAGTTAATATCGTAAAATAAGTGATATTAAAGACATATTTTACTAAGATTTTGTGATCTCCTCACTTACATCATAACTTCTTACTACCTTTTGTTAATGGAGGTATCTCATAAGAATAAACTCCTAGACACAAGCCACATATCCTTCAGTAATTCGTAATACCACACATCTAAATTTATTAAGTTTAAATAGACGTTTAGGATCGTCTAGTTCACTGTCTGTGTTTGATCTTGTGTGACCTAACATCGCTACATGAACGTGACATATAAAGAGAAATAATTTATCTTCACCATGACATTCGGTGATTATATATATATATATATATATATATATATATATATTTTATATATATATATATATATTATATATATATATATACATTATATATATATACATTATATATATATACATTATTATATATATATTTTATATATAATATATATATATATATATATATATATATATATATATATATATATATATTATATATATATATTATATATATATTATATATATTTTATATATTATATTATACATATATATATATGTATTATATATATTTTATATATATATTATATATATATATATATAAATATATATATATACATATATATATATGTATATATATATATATATATAGAGAGAGAGAGAGAGGGGAGAGAGAGGAGAGAGAGAGAGAGAGAGAGAGAGGAGAGAGAGAGAGAGGAGAGAGAGAGAGAGAGAGGGGAGAGAGAGAGAGATAGAGTGAGAGAGAGAGAAAAATGACAAAAAAAATTTCAAGCTATGTAAAGGACTGTTTGTTACACAGGACGTCAAAAACAGATATAAATATTAAGAGATATGGTTACGATTCTTGTTTCCGTAAGTAGCGTCAGTTCTTTGATCATCTAGGTAGTCAGAGGACGGGCATGTGACTGTCACTACACAAACTTGATCTTTCTAAGTTGCTGCCAAGATGAACTGCACTGTTAATTCAAGTTGGATTACTGCTGCCACATATCACATGTGTGTCATAAGTTTTCTTGGGACTGTAGGTGAGTATGAGCGATGTGTAGGTGATATTGTTAACCTCTCAGTGTATACCAGGTGAGATGTACACCTTTCAGTGTATACTTGGTGAGATGCACACTTCTCAGTGTATACTTGGTGAGATGCACACCTCTCAGTGTATACCTGGTGAGATGCACACCTCTCAGTGTATACCTGGTGAGATGCACACCTCTCAGTGTATTCCTGGTGAGATGCACACCTCTCAGGGTATACCTAGTGAGAAGCACACCTCTCAGTGTATACCTGGTGAGATGTACACCTTTCAGTGTATACCTGGTGAGATGCACACTTCTCAGTGTTTACCTTGTGAGATGCACACCTCTGAGTGTATAACAAGTGAGATGCACACCTCTCAGTGTTTAACAGGTGAGATGCACACTTCTCAGTGTATGCCTGGTGAGATGCACACCTCTCAGTGTATAACTGGTGAGATGCACACCTCTCAGTGTATAACAGGTGAGATGCACACGTCTCAGTGTATACCTGGTGAGATGCACACTTCTCAGTTTATACCTGGTGAGATGCACACATCTCAGTGTATACCAGGTGAGATGCACACTTCTCAGTGTTTACCTGGTGAGATGCACACTTCTCAGTGTTTACCTTGTGAGATGTACACCTCTCAGTGTATTCCTGGTGAGATGCACTCTTCTCAGTGTATACCTGGTGAGATGCACACCTCTAAGTGTATACCTTGTGAGATGCACACCTCTAAGTGTATACCTGGTGAGATGCACACTTCTCAGTGTTTACCTTGTGAGATGTACACCTCTCAGTGTATTCCTGGTGAGATGCACTCTTCTCAGTGTATACCTGGTGAGATGCACACCTATAAGTGTATACCTTTGAGAAAGCACACCTCTCAGTGTATACCTGGTGAGATGTACACCTCTCAGTGTATACCTGGTGAGATGTACACCTCTCAGTGTATACCTGGTGAGATGTACACCTCTCAGTGTATACCTGGTGAGATGTACACCTCTCAGTGTATAACAGGTGAGATGCACACTTCTCAGTGTATGCCTGGTGAGATGCACTCCTCTCAATATACACCTGGTGAGATCCACACTTCTCAGTGTATACCTGGTTAGATGCACACCTCTCAGTGTATACCTGGTGAGATGTACACTTATCAGTGTATACCTGGTGAGATGTATACCTCTCAGTGTATACCTGGTGAGATGCACACTTCTCAGTGTATACCTGGTGAGATGCACACCTCTAAGTGTATACCTGGTGAGATGCACACCTCTCAGTGTATACCTGGTGAGATGCGCACCTCTCTGTGTATAACAGGTGAGATGCACACTTCTCAGTGTATACCTGGTTATATGTACACCTCTCAGTGTATACCTGGTGAGATGTACACCTATCAGTGTATACCTAGTGAGATGTACACCTATCAGTGTATACCTGGTGAGATGCACACCTCTCAGTGTATACCTGGTGAGATGCACACCTCTCAGTGTATACCTGGTGAGATGCACACCTCTCAGTGTATACCTGGTGAGATGCACACTTCTCAGTGTATACCTGGTGAGATGTACACCTCTCAGTATTCCTGGTGAGATGCATTCCTCTCAGTGTATACCTGGTGAGATGTACACCTCTCAGTGTATACCTTGTGAGATGTACACCTCTCAGTGTATACCTTGTGAGATATACACCTCTCAGTGTATACCTGGTGAGATGTACACCTCTCAGTGTATACCTGGTGAGATGTACACCTCTCAGTGTATACCTGGTTGAGATGTACACCTCTCAGTTTATACCTGGTGAGATGTAACCTCTCAGTGTATACCTTGTGAGATGTACACCTCTCAGTGTATACCTGGTGAGATGTACACCTCTCAGTGTATACCTGGTGAGATGTACACCTCTCAGTGTATACCTGGTGAGATGTACACCTCTCAGTGTATACCTGGTGAGATGTACACCTCTCAGTGTATTACCTGGTGAGATGTACACCTCCAGTCTATACCTAGTGAGATGTACACCTCTCAGTGTATACCCAGTGAGATGTCACCCTCTCAGTGTTATACCTGGTGAGATGTACACCTCTCAGTGTAATCCTGGTGAGATGTACACCTCTCAGTGTATACCTGGTGAGATGTACACCTCTCAGTCTATACCTAGTGAGATGTACACCTCTCAGTGTATACCTAGTGAGATGTACACCTCTCAGTGTATACCTGGTGAGATGTACACCTCTCAGTGTATACCTGGTGAGATGTTCACCTCTCAGTGTATTCCTTGCGAGATGTTCACCTCTCAGTGTATTCCTGGTGAATAGCGCACCTCTCAGGTGAGATGTACACCTCTCAGTGTATATTTGGTGAGATGTACACCTCTCCGTGAATGTACACCGTAAAAGTCACCTCACATTTCATAAACACTGAGATATATGCTCTAAGTGTTTAGTCAGAGAGATAAATTTCTTACATTGTATATATATATCAAAATATTCTCGTATCAATTTAATACACTGAGATATTCACTATCAGTTTATATACTGTTATAAACACCAGCTTGTTCAATCTGTTCTTATTCGCAACATTGTTATAATGAATCACAGTCACACTGAAAAATACTCTAATATTTATCAAAAACCTGACTGACGTGATCATCACCTTCACCAAACTATATGAAGGAAATGGACACTGATTCATTCATTTAGGATAACTGTATTGAAAACGTATTGGTCTTATGAATTTGATCACTTCAAGTAATTAAAGTTACATATTTCAAGTGATCAAGTTCCAGGGACAGCAACGTTATCAATAAAGGTTTCCTAAGTGACGCATTTCCCGTCAAGCTGTTGGCAAACATTTGCCGTCCCTCTCACCTACTCTGTCATCCAACTATCACCCTCTTCCACTGTCATCCAACTATCACCCTCTTCCACTGTCATCCAACTATCACCCTCTTCCACTGTCATCCAACTATCACCCTCTTCCACTGTCATCCAACTATCACCCTCTTCCACTGTCATCCAACTATCACCCTCTCCACTCTCATCCAACTATCACCCTCTTCCATGTCATCCAACTATCACCCTCTTCCACTCTCATCCAACTATCACCTCTCCACTGTCATCCAACTATCACCCTCTTCCACTGTCATCCAACTATCACCCTCTTCCACTGTCATCCAACTATCACCCTCTTCCACTGTCATCCAACTATCACCCTCTTCCACTGTCATCCAACTATCACCGTCTTCCACTGTCAACCAACTATCACCCTCTTCCACTGTTATCCAATTATCACCCTCTTCCACTGTTATCCAACTATCACCCTCTTCCACTATTATCCAACTATCACCCTCTTCCACTGTTATCCAACTATCACCCTCTTCCACTGTCATCCAACTATCATCCTCTTCCACTGTCATCCAACAATCAATGTTTCCCACTATCATCTTCTCCCACTGTCATTCACGTCTCTCTCTTCCGTCAGGTAACAGCATCAGTCTCTGGTGTCTGGTTCAATGCGAGAAAATGAACAGATGGACCAAGTTCCAGCTGATCTTCGTCTTCAGCATCTTACTGACAATCTCCTCGGTTAGTCTTCCCTCCATCACCGTCATCAACTACATCAGCGACTTCTGCGAGGTCTCCTTAGCCAAGAATCTCACTTATTATATTGCCATCAGTAATTCCTTTTTAATTCAGCTTGAGAGAATGAACTTCACTGTCATCGCTGTTTTCAGGTTAGTTGGTAACAAATGTCACATTGCTGTTTGATTTATTGCAAACATCAGCTGTGATTGTCTCTTATATCTTGATATTTGCTGCACTAAGATCACAGTAAACATGTTATATCACAATATGCAAAACAACCATTGTGAAAAGAATAGAGAACTTCCACGCGCTTTTGTGATTTCTCACATTGTCAAGGAACTGTTCTCACATTATCAAGGAGCTTTTCTCACATTATCAAGGAGCTGTTCTCGCATTATCAAGGATAAATTCTTTGGTAATGTGAGAAATCAAGAAAGCGCTTGAAAGTTCACTATTTTTTCATAGTAACTGTTGTACATCTTGATATTCATAATCTCACACTTCTTCCTAGCACTTGACAACCCAATCAATAAATACATCAAGCATCCATGGGATAAGAAATTAGAGAGTCAGGCCTTGAAATTAAAGCCTAAGCATCTGACTTCTTGCTATCGAAATTGGGTAGTTAGCCTTAATAAAATGGAGCAGATTATGAGGATGTAAACTCTGTGTTTACAAGATCATCTCTCAATATTCCTCCAAATTCTGAACTTTCATCGAGGTTCTCACTTTGTGAGAACCCTTGAGGGCACAGGTATTTATATATTATTCAACAAATTATAACAGACACAGGTATTTATGTATATTCAACAAAATATGGCTGGCCTAAAGGACTGACAACGAATATTTACCACATCTTAAAACTCGACGGGAAGCTCTGCTTTGCTATAATGTCTTACAATATTTTCCTTACATCTACAGCAAACAAAACTGTCGTAGCCAAATAAGTCTGTCTGCTGATTCACTGCCCAAATACACTTTTGTGCCACGAAGAAAGCGGTAACAAAGACAAAGAGCATCATTGATGCCAATTATCTTAGGATGAAGAGAGGTGTTTAAAGAAGAATTAGGATCACCTGACAGAAAATCCCTGGAATGACTCCCTCTCACTGCCAGGACTTCTTTGTTTTTCCACTGACACATTCATTGCTAAGACTAATTCTCCACTACTGGGATATTGCACTTGTGTAGTTGTTAGGAGGGAAAGAGTCTGGCTGAGTAGCCTTTTCCAGCATCCCAGTTACTAAATAAGTTTAAAAATATTTTAGACTATAAATAAAATATTTAACTTTGGTATGCTGCTTTTTTGTAAACATGTGTAATAAACCGTAATAATGATCACAGGAATGATGAGTAATACTGAATTAATTGTCCATACAATGGCTGACATCTCAGCTCTTTATGTAAAAGAAAATTGCACTTTAGTGAAATACATAATTTCGTTATTATTTGCACTGATCAATACTCATTGTCTATACCAAAAAAATTATTAGTTTATGTGATGTATTGTTCCTCAGGTGTCTGGCGGTGTGGTGCCCTCACTTGTTTCAACAGTTATCTAAAATGGCGGTCATGGTGGGTGTGGAAGCTACTATCTGCTTGTATGCTGTTATATTTTGGCTGACAGGTCTCTTAATGGTACGTTGTACAGAGACAGTCTTAATTTTTTTAAATATTCTAGGCTGCTACTAAGTTATGGCACCCTTTATCAGTCAGGACCGAGTGTACTTGGTCCTGAAAGCATGTTTTTTGTGAATGTCTTCCTACTCCCTCCACATATCTGGGTTCCCATTCTCTATTTCTGACCAATCACAAGCCTTCTATGAATCACTCCAGCTAAGTGGTGATGGCGTCTGCTCGCTTCTCATTGGTTGAAAGACTAAAATTTAAACACCTCTAGCTTGGTGTCGCTGAGAGCTCTTTTTTTGTGTGTGACACTCGTATACTTTTGGATTTTACCCTCTGCAATGTCGGTAAGCACTGATTTTTGTGTCTAGTGTGTAAATGAATAGTTTAGCCATATTTTGATATATGTGTAAAGTCTGTGTGAAGCATAATGAGTGCACCATGCAATTGAAAAGAGTGCAATGAGAAAAGACAGAGCACACTCGGTCTGGCCCATCTATGCCCAATTAGCAATTTCAGTAAATATATATTTCTAAACAAAATTTAATGCATACATAAATTCTGTAGTGGTCTGGGTGTGTACAGAACGTTTCGTCCTTCCAGATCAATGACAAATTGTTTTATGGTGAGGCCTCCAAAGAGAAATCCAAATATGTGTCCATTTTGGAGAAAAGTGACTCATATTCAGATCCAGCTGACCTGGAATTGCTTGACAGTGATGAATACTTGCCACCGGATGTACAGGTGTCATATGATGAGGAGGAGGAAGATAGGCCATCCTGAAGGCCTAAATTAGCCCACTGAATGCCAAGATATTTACATGCAAGCATTGTAGCACCAAGAAAAATCCTGCCACATCCTTATTTTCCTGTCAATGCAAAGTAATTATGCATCGAAGGAAAGAAATTGCTTCAAGACTTTAATGTAGAAATTTAGTGATCTACATGTTGTTCTTTTCGGGAAAAACTCGGGAAATAGGGACTTAAAAGTTTTATCCCTATGTAATGTGTCCAGTTGCTCTTTGGTTCATTTTTATATTTTTTTATACTTACAAAATGTTTGGAAACAGTTCCATTTATGTTTTTGATTTTATCTATTTGTATAATAAATTAGAAAAATATTTTTTGGTGTTTTTTTAAAAAAATTTGGGCTTATTTGAAAACATAAAAATTTGCACAGTTTCCCGGGGCAAAAACCACTTATGCTCGGTCCTCGAATTTGGTAATTGAACAAAAATTTAAATTTTTTGGGAAAATCCACTTATATGGCTCCATGACAGTGAAAAAGTTAGAGTCCAGGTAAGCAAAAAAATTTAAAGAGGGCAACACGGGGGGGCAATCAAATTTATTCCCAGTAAAAATACAGTTGCTCCCAGGGATGCTGGAATGATGAAGCATTGGGGGAAAGCCCCCTGCCATAAAAACCCAGCGCACCAACAGTTCCAACCCCTTGCCCCCCACTGTGGATCCTTGATTTTTGCAAGACTCAGAATTTACAAAGCAATAATTTAGTTCCAATTGGGCTCTGTAGGGGTTACCTGGAATAAGGCCAATCTTTTAAAAGGAAATTGTTAATCCAGTTATTGGGGAAATTCGGGGAAACTCTTTCGAGATCACAAGGTTCGTCAACATTCCTTGGCGGGTCTGATTCCTGATGAAATTAGACCTTTCTTTTTTTGGTGAAACTTTGTGCCAAAAAAACAGGAGGAAAATTCGGCCAATTGCAGTAGGCAACGCCGCTCATACCCAAAGCTGCTGTTTGAAGTATTCGTGCACAGGCAGCCATGATGCTTAACCCAAAACCAGTTTGGGTTTTGGAGTCTCTAAAGAAGGGGAAGCAGGGTTCATG
The DNA here is from genome assembly GCF_026875155.1 of Cherax quadricarinatus. Taxonomy (NCBI): domain Eukaryota; kingdom Metazoa; phylum Arthropoda; class Malacostraca; order Decapoda; family Parastacidae; genus Cherax; species Cherax quadricarinatus. The sequence goes on from NC_069483.1 coordinate 1,301,560, forward strand.
CAAAAAAGGGGATATATCAAAACCCTACCTGAGGAAAATGAGTGGTTAAATTAGTTTCAAGAATGCATTCATCCCCTGAAAAGAGAGTGGTATTAGAGCAGTACAAGAACATTTCCCTGGTCTCTTCCCTTTGATTCGGGGGTTTTATACAGGAATCGATGTTCTCTTTGCAGAGTGAATCACATCATCGGGGGGGTGCCCAAACAAGGAGCCCTCTTGCACCATTTCTCTTCTGTAAAAGCAGTTAGGGAAACACAGTGGGACTGACCAGCGAGCAAACATCTGGCCCTGTGATGGCACACTAGCAGCTACAAAGGAGTCCCCCCTACGATCTTAACAGGTAATGAACGGGGAACAGGAAAGGGTCTATCCTGAATCCATCCAAAAGTGAAAAATTCAGTCAGTCAACAAGGGGAAATGCAGTGAGATCAAACTACCCGGAGCAGAAGTCATTTCCCCACAAAAGCGTTCTTGCTAGGAGCACCTTTAGAAGCAATGCATTGACACAGTTCTCAGGAAGAAATTAAGAGTTAAGGAGAATGAAACAAAAGAATAGGCAATTGGACACCCCCGATTTGTACTTCTTCAAAGGCCTGGTTGCCCCGGTTGGGGTATTTCAAGTGTGATATGATAACCCTATACTGCACGAAAATGCAATACCTGAGGAAGATTTTTTTTGAAAGACTTAAAATTACCTAGAAGCGGTCTGTGGAGCCAAGCTACACTTTGTCAGATAGGGATTGGTGTCCGCAAATCTCCGATTGCGTACCTGTTTTGTCCTCATGTATTGATCCAGGGGTTTGGCAAAGATTCTCACTGAAAATCTTGGGACAAAACTGGGTCCAGGCCCAAAAAAATTTATTGCGGAGCCTGGTTGGGATAATCTAAAGGGCTCAAACCGACCTGCCCCCCAACAACTACAAAAAGTGACTGGGATGGTCCAATAGTGGAAAAAATAGCCTAACATGTTCACATGTCTAGGGAAAGGGTGAGCCACCTCCGGCGTGGAGCCCTCATGCAGGGGGTTTTTGTTGGCTGTTCCCAACTTCGCCTTGGCACACGCTCGACCCACAGACCACTTCATAGGTTGCCCCCTTTGACTTGCCCCCCTTTTCTCGCTGAACAAGGTGTATTTGTGGCAGTGAAGCGCAGACCCTTCGGCACATGTCTTGTGTGCCGAAATCCGAGGGGAAAAAGCAAGACATGAGGAATAAATTTTCAAGAGGAGCCTCACAACAGCTGGATGCCCAGCAGTAAAAAAAGCCACCCCAGCTATGCAGATCTGTGGCAGCCCGAAGCGTCCCCGTGGTTCACCTTTTAAGCCTGGACAGGGGGGGGGGGGGGGGGGGGTGGGGGGGGGGGGGGAGGGGAAAAGGGGGGTTGGGAATTTAATTTATTTTGTTTTTTCCTAAACCCAAACCCGGGAGGGAAGAAGCAAAAACCCAGCTGGGAAAAAAACCAAGGGGCTAGAAATTAGACGCTATTTTTGTTCCAGGGGTCAGGCGGCTTTCAAAAAGGGGGTGCTTTTTTTATTTTCCCCAAAGGGGAGGGGAAAGCCTTTTAAGGTTAACAACATCAACAGTATTTTGCCCCCCCCTTTTCCTGTTTCAAAGAAAGTATCTGTTAAAAAATTTTGGAAAAAAAAAAAAAAGTGGGGTGGTGGGGAAAAGAAAAAATTTTGGCTTTTGGGGGGAAACCAAAAAATTTTCCTTAAGCCCTTTTTTTCCATTTCTCTTTTAAACCTTTTAATATATTAATAAAATATTTATTTTTAAAAATAAAAATTATAATTTGTTTTTCCCAAAACTCAGGACCCTTGGAAAGGGGGGAAATTTGCAATTAAATTTTTTAGGAAGTTTGGGGACCCCAGGATTTTGGGTTGAGAAGTTTTTTTTTAAAAATTTTTTTTTTTTCCATTAAAAAAGGGGGGGTTTTTTTAAAAGGGGTTTTAATCCGTGCGGTTTTTTGGGGAATTCGCCCACTCTGGGACGGGATAATTTTTCCCCTTTTAAAACGGAAACACCAACAGCAAATAAAAATTACTAAGAGGCCCCAAAAAACCTTTTTTTCTTGTTTAAGGAAAATAAAAACCTAGGAAAAAAAAAAATTTTTTTTTGGGGGTGGGGAAGGGGTTATAAAAGGTTGGGTAGAAATTTTTCCCTGGGTTTTTTTTTGAAACCTCGAGGGGGGGACCCCCCTAAAAAATAAAAAATTTCTTTTTTTTAAATTAATTTTTAATAAAAAATTTAAAATTTTTTTGGGTTTATTTTGTGGTAAAAGGTGTTGGGGTGTGGTCGGTAAATTGAATGTGGGTGGTGTGGGTGGGTTTTTGGGGGTGTTTTAAAAAATAAGGGGGGAAAAAGGGGGAGTAAAAAAGATTGAAGTGAAGGGTTTTGTTTTGGTTGTGGGGTAAATGTTAAAAAAGTTGGGAGGTTTAAAACCCCAAAAGGGGAAAGTAAATAAAATTCCCTTAAGGGGGCCCCCCCCCTTTTGCATTTTTGGGGGGGGCATTTTAAAATGTAATTGGGGGGGTGGATTTTTGGGGGTTTTGGAAAGTGGAATGTGGGGGGGGGTTGGAATTTTATAAGGGGGAAAAGGGGTTTGGGGTTTTGGGGGGTTGGTGTTGTTGTTTATATTTTGGGGGTTTTAAAAATTTTTAAAAATTTTTTTTATTTATGTTTTTTTTTTTTTATTTTGTTTTTTTGTATTTTTTTGTTTTATTTGTTTTTTTTATTTGGTGTTAATTTTTATTGTTTTAAAAAATTTTGGTGGAAAAATTGGTTTTGTGTTTGGTTTGGGGGTTTTGTTGTTCCTTGTGGGGGGGTTTTGGGTGGTTTCTCTTTTTTGAGGGGTTTTGTTTGTATTTGTATGTTTATGTGTTTGTGTTTTATTTTTGTGTTATTTTTGTTTTTTATGTTTTTTTGGGGTATTTTTTTTTATTTTTTGTTTTATTTTTTTGTTTTTATTTTTGTTTTTATTTTTGGGGTTTTTTTTTTTTGGGGTATTTTTTTTTATTTGTTTTTTATTTTTTATATTTTTTTTTTTTTTTTTTATTTTTTTTTTATTTTTTTTTTAAAAAATTTTTTTTTTTTATTTTTTATTTTTATTTTTTTTTATTTTCTTTTTTTTAAAATTGTTTTTTTTTTTTCCCCCCCCCCCCCCCCCATTTTTTTTTTTTTTTTTAATTATTTTTTTTACTTTTTTTTTTTTATTTTTTTTTTTTTTTTTTTTTAAAATTTTTTTCTATTTTTTTTTTTTTATTTTTTTTGTATTTTTTTTATTTTTTTCTTTTTATTTTTTTTATTTTAACATTTTTTTTTTGTTTTTTTTTTTAAAATTGTTTATTTTTTTTTTTTTATTATTTTTTTTTAAAATTTTTTTTTATTTTTTTGTTTATTATATTTTTTTTTAATTTTTTCTTATTTTTGTTTTTTATTTTGCTGTTTTTTTTTTTTTTTTTTTTTAAATTTTTTTTTTTATTTTGTTAGTTATCTTTTTTTTAATTATATAATTTAATTTTATATTTAAATTTAAAATTTATATAAATTTTATTTTTAAAATAATATATTTATAAAAAATTTTATTATTTTAAAATATATAAAATATATAAAATATTTAAAATATAATTTTAAAAATTATATATATTTATAAAATTTAAAAAATATATTTTTATTATTTTTATATAAAATTTTTTTAAAAATTTATAATATATATAAAATATATTTTAATTAAAATATTATATATATATATATTATATATATATTATATTATATATATTATTAATATATATTTATTATTTATGAAATATAATATTTTAATATATGTTTTTATATTATATATATATATTTTATATATATATATAAAAATATTTTTATTATAAATATATATTTATATATATATATGAAATTTTATATATATGTTATATTTATATATATGTATTATTTATATATATATTTTAAAAAATTAAAATGAAATATAAAAATATTTATATATATTTATATTTATATATTATAAATATTTTGTAAAATATATATTTTATTATTTATATAGAAAATAAAAATTTATTTTTTATATAAAATTTTTTAATATATAAAATAAAATATATTATAATTTTAAAATATATTTATTTGTATATAAATATTATTATATAAAAAAATATATATTTTATAAAATATAAAATTTATATATAATTATTTTTTTAAAAAATATATATATATATATATATATATATATATTTTATATATTTTTTGTATATATAAAAAATTAAAAGAAAATATATATATATTATATATATTATATATTAAAATATATTTATTATATTATAAAAAAAATATTATAGGTATATATTTTTAAAAAAATATTTAAAAATTTTATTTATATATATGTATAATATTTTATATTTATATTTATGTATAATAAAATATATTTTTTAAAATTTATATATGTATATATATATATATTAATTATTATATTATATATTTTTTATATATAAAATAAAATATATATATATTTTATATTATATATTATATTTATTATAAAAATATTATATATATATATAAAATATATATATATATATTATTTTAAATATATATATATATATAATATATAATATAAAAATAAAATTAAAAATATATATATTATATATATATTTTATTATAAAATTGTTTTGTATATATATATATTTTAAAAAGGTATATAAAATTATTTTATGTTTATATATATAAAAAATATATATATATATAAAAATATTATATATATATATATATATATATATATATGTGTATAAAAATTTTATATTTTATATGTATAAAATATATATGTGTAAAATATATTTTATATAAATAATAATAAAATATATATATATATAAAATATATATATTTAAAATTATTGTATTTTATATATTATTTTAAAAAATATTTTTTAAAAATTTGTGTAATAAATATATATATATATATATTATTATTATTATATATATAAAATATATATATTTATAAAAAATATTTATATATATTATATATCGTGGCGAAATAGGCAAATTTGGCGCCCTTGGGCAAAATAGAAAAACGCTCATCTTGCAAATATGGGACAAGTGAAAATTTGTGTATACAAAAAAATTTCCCCCCAAAATCATTCTGAACCAAACGGGGAAAAAATATATTTCTTTGGGTGTTTTTTTAGTGTTAAATTTATTGTAAACTATTTAAAATAAAATTTTAAAGGGGTTTTGGCAAAAAAAAAATTTTGCTCTTGTTATAAAAAGGGTTTAAAGGTTTAAGTTTTCTAAAAATTCTTTTGGGCAAAATAAAAAATTTTTACATTAACTTTAATTAAAAAAATACATATATCTTTAAACGTATAATAAAAAAATTTCAAAAAAGGGGGTTAATTTTAAAATGAGTTCTTGCAAATTTGGCCCAAGGGTGAAAAGGAAGCTGCAACTTTTTTAAAAACATGAGGTGGGGAGTTCTGGTTTTTTTTTTCTGTCTCATAAACACGTAGATAAAAGGGATATTTGTTTACTCCTACTTCCCTTTGGTCACATTTCCCACGGGACACGCAAAATCCCTATACCCTATGGTACATTTTAGGTTTTTCTCCTTTTTTCAAAATTTAACCCCTTTTTTTTTCTTCTTTTTTTTTTTAAATTGTCCATGGGGAAGGGGGAAAAAAAGGAATTTTCCTCCGTAAGTATGCGTGTCGTATAGGGGGACTAAAAGGGGCCCGGAGCAATGGGTTTAGAAAACCCCTTCCCCTTTTAAACTTTACAAAAAATAAAGAAGAAAAATTTTATAAAACTGGGATGCTTAAAATGTGCGGGATGTTTGCAGAAAAGGGAAAAAAAATAAATTGCTGTTTTTTATGAAGGGAAAAGAATTTTGGAAATTCCGGGGCCAAGCAAAAAAAACAAAGGGCTGAAGGGGGTAGAGGAGTTTTGGGGTGGGAAATTTTGGGGATTAAATCGGGAGTATCTGGGGAGATTTAAAGAGCTAAGGAAAGGGTAACAAAAAAGTTGAAGGATCTTTATTGAAGGAGAAAAAAAAAAAAATTTATAAAGGGGGTAAATTCAAGGAATTATGGGGCCCTTAAAGTAAAGGTTGGATGCAAAAAAATTTGGTCAAAAATAAGCATATATGCCCGGAGAAGAGGGTTTTCCCCTAGGAAAAAGAGAGAGAGAAAAATTTTTGGGAAAATTTTAAAGGGGAATTTTATAAAAACCATTTAAAAAAAAGGGTGGGGAGGAAATTTTAAGTGGAAAGGGGGACCGGGAATGCAAAGTAGGGGGAAGAAAATTTTTTGAGGGGGTTTGTGGAAAGGAAATTTTTGGGGTTTGCCAGGGTAAAGGATAAGGGGAGCCCTTTTTGATTGAATTTTTTTTTGGAAAAAGGGGTTTTAGTTATGGGTTTAATTTACAAAATTTTAAAAAAAAAGGGGATAAAATAAGTATACAGAAAAATGATTTAGGGGAAAAATTACATTTTTTTGGGTTGGATTAGGGTTTTGGGTAGAAATAAAAGACTGTTGAGTAGGTTTTCAGGATTTACATGTTTATAGAGGGGCCCAGATATATCAGATCACATTTTAGTTTTTAGCTCCCAATGAGGTAAAAGGTAGAGGGGTTTCAAGGAGAATAAAAACCACGGGGAAATTTGAGGGGGTAAAATTTCAAAAACTAAAAGAGGAGGCATTTTAAGGTAAGAAAAAAAACAGCTTTTGGGAAGGAAGTTTTGGGCAAATGAGGGAAAAGGGCAATGGGGTCGAAAGAGGTATGGGGGGGTTTTAAAAAATTTGTATTTTTAGTGTTAAGGGAAAGTTTGTGGTTCCAGGAAAAAGGGGGGTTTCCCAAGGGGAAATGAGCGTTTGGGGGAATGATGTGTAAAGAGAGTATATGGGAGAAAAAAGTTAGCATTTTGAGAATTTTTTTAAAAAAGTAAAAGAAATCCCAAGGAGGGAAGAGAATATGGAGAATAAAGAGGGGACCCAAGAGAGGGGTTTAACAATGTATAAAGAGAGAAAAATGAGAAGGGGGTAAAGAGGGTTATAAAACATATTTTGTTGAAAATAAAAAAAAAAAGTTTTGGAGTGAGTTTAACAAGTTAAAAAAAGCCTAAGAACAGGTGGATTTTTCAGTTAAAAAAAAAGGGGGGGGAAAGGGGGGGGGAGATTAAAAACGAGAGTTAGAGGTATTGGGAACACGGAGGGAATATTTTGAGGATTTTTTAAAAGTTGATGAAGATAAGGGGGCTGTGTTTCGTGTATAGGGCCAAGGAGGAAAAACATCTTGTAGGAGTGGGAAGAGGCAGTTTTTGAGTGTGGGGGAGTAAAATTCGTGGGGGCAAATTAAAGTGAAAAGAAAGGAGGGAAGGCAGGCCCGGATTGAAAGGGAAAAAAGGGTTGAAAAGTTTAAAAAAAGGTGGGGATAAAAGCTTTTTGGGGTGGGGTTGGGATGCAAATTTTTAATAAAAGTTTTAAATAGGGGGAAGGGAAACCTTGGTGGCAAAGAGCATTTCATAAAATTCCTTTGTTAAAAGGGAAAAGGGGGGCAAAAGAGAGTGCAAAAATTTTTTGAAAGGGGTTTAATTGTTTAGTATACCTGGTAAAGGTATGGTACAGTTTTTTATTGAAAGAATTAAAAGTTTAAAACAGAGAATAGGGTAGCAGATGAACCCAAAGGGGGCTTTTGGAAAGGTAGGGGGTGGTAACCAGGTGTTTAAACCGTGAAAAAATATAAGGTTTAAAAGTATTTTAGATAAGGCTACAGACGTTTTTGTCCCCGGGTTTTTTGGGTTTTGGGAAAAAGGGGTTTGACAGGGTGGATAGGGGGGGGCAAAGTGGGAGGGTGTTGCCCGGTATATGGTATAAAGGGGGTGGTTACTGAAAGCAGTGAAAGTTTTTAAAAAGAGGAAAGTGAGGGGTTTCCCTTTTTGAGTAAAGTTTTGGAAAATGAAAGATTAAATTTTTAGTAAAAGTAAAGGGCCCTTTGACAAGGGTGTTGATGTCCCCGTGGGTTTTTTAATAAACTTTTTAGATGGGGTTTTAAGAGAAAAAAAAACAAATGCGATGGTCCCTTTTCAAGAGGCATGGAGTTAAAAAATAAAAAATCACACAAAAAGTGGGAGTTGTCCAGTTGCTTTTGTGATGACAACGTGCTCTTTTGGGGATTCTGAAAGAAGTTTTTCAGAGGGGTTTGGAATTTAATTTGGGGTTAAAAGGGGATTTTAAAGAAGAAAAAAAAAAGTGAATACAGGGAAAAAAATTTAAGGTATAAAATAAAAAAAAGATTAGGGGATGAAAGTTGGGTATGATTTTGGGGTGAAAAGAGTATGGAGGAGGTTTAATGTATTCCCGATATTTGGGAGTGGACGCGTCAGCAGATGGGTCTATGAAAATGGATGAGTCATAGAATTGATTAAGGGGGAAAAGGGGGAGCAGTGCACTTAAAGGAACTGTGGAGGAAAGAGCTTTGTCCCTTGGAGGCAAAGGGGGAAAAGTATGAGAGTTTTGGGTTTTTCTGAGATTTATGTCTGAGGGCAATTTGTGGGGGTTTTAAAATAATGCAGAAATTTTGTAGTTTGGAAATTAGGAGGAGGTTCCCGGGTTGCCAAAACAGCTGGGCCTAGGGCTGAGGAAGGGTTTGTTGAGGGGGGTTTGGAATATAGAGGAATGGAGCAAAAAAAGAATGACTTTAAGAGTGTATCATTTTGTGTGGAAAAAAGGGGGGGTAGGGGGTCGGCCTAGGGAAAGGTTTGGGGGGGGGGTAAAGGGAGGTTTTTCTCGTGCGAGGGGCTTGGGAAATTCCCGCAGGCATTTCGTGAGCGTGTTTGATAGGAGTGAATGGAGACAAATTTGGGTTTTTTTTCTTGACATGCTGTTGGAGTGTTTACAAAGTAACATTTTTTTAAATGATTCAGGAAACCCCGCAGGCCCGGACTTGAGTCCTGGGGTGAGAAAATATTGTGCCCCGCACTCTGAAGGAGGGGGTTAATGTTGCAGTTTAAAAAAATTTAAATTTTAAAACACCCTTTGGCAAAAACAGGATGGAGTGAATGATTGGTTTAAAGTTTTTTTTTTTCGGGTCAAACCCCGCCTCGGTGGGAATCGGCCAGTGGGGTTAATAATAAAAATTAAATTTTTTTTTCAACAAGTCGGGGCCCCTCTACCGAGGCAAAGGGTTTTACCAAACCAAAAAAAAATCCCTAAAAAGAAAAAACTTTCATCATTTTACACTTTTTACCTCACACATAATTTCTGTGTTTGCAGAGGTGGGGCAGAATACAACAGTTTTTGGGAAATTTTATACATAAAAAAAATGCACAATATAATTTTCCCAAACTGCCAATATCCCCCCAAACCCCCTTTTTTAGAGGCAGGCATTGTACTTCCCCCTTTTTCCGGACCAAGTCCCGGTTTTTATAAAAAAACCGGGTTTTTCCCAAAAATCCCTTCTTTAAATATTACCCCGGGTCACACTCCAACAGATGTCAGGTCCCAAATAACCCAAATTTTCTCCTTCACTTCTTTTAAAAGTGCTCCCCCGCACGCTTTTTGGAAGTCCCCAAAACCCTTTCCCCAACACCCCCCTTCCCCCCCCCAAAGTTTTTCCCGGGCGACCCCTGCCCCACCTTTCTTTTACCCCCCAGATTTTTACACTCTCCAAGTCATTCTAAAAACTGAACCATTCTCTTTTAAATGACCAAATTTACCTCAACCCAAAACCCCCCTTTTAGCCCTATGACCAATATTTTTAAATTTAAATCCCCACCTTCCCTAATTTACACACTTTCCCAGTTTTTTTGCCCAAAAATTTCCCCCACACATTGTCTTGAAGGGACATCTCCACTGCCCCCCCAACTGCCTCCCCCGCTTTCAGCATTTACAAAAACAAGCTTAAAAACCCCTATAAGAGTGTTGGTACTTTCTTTTAAAAATTTTATTAATTTCCCTTTATTGCCTCCATAGATAACAAATTTTTTCCTCCAAAAAATACCTCAATTTCACCCCTCAACCCTTTTTTTCCCTTTATCAATTCCCATGATTTAAACCCCATCCTCAATTTAAAACCATCCGCTGACACCAACTCTGAAAAAAACTTTAAAAAAACATTTCTTCCCTACTCCCCCCGCCCCCAATTTGATAAAAAATTTTTTCCTTATCAAAAACATTTTATACTCTCATCACCTTACCCTTTTCTATGTTCACTTTCAAATTTCGCCTTTTTCCCCACATTCCCCAAAATTTGTCCACTAACCTTTTGCCTTTTTTTTTTTGAATCTCCCCCTAAGCACAGTATCATCAGCAAAAAATAACTGTTTACTTTCCCCTTTTGTATTTAATTTCCCCCATAATTTATTCCCACCCTCCCTGAACACCCTAGCATTTACTTCTTTTACAAACCCCCATTTGAAATAAACTAAATAACCATGGGACATTTAAAAACCCTGTCTAAGACCTACTTTTTTCCGGGAATAATCCCCCCTTCTTCTACACACCCCCAACCTGAGCCCACTTTCCCCCATAAAAACTTTTAAAAAGCATTTAGTAACTTACAACCCATTCAATAACTTGGGAACAATCTGCCACAATTTTCAAATCCCATCCACTCTATCATGTTCCTTTTCTTAAATTTCCCAAAAAAGCAATAAAAAACCCTTTCCCTCCTTATTAAAAAAATGTTTACAATACGCTTCAAGTAAACACTTGATCAAAACAATTTCCCCTAAAAACCCCCTTAAAACCTCCTTGCCATCCGCAATGCTACATTCTGTCTTGCCCCCCTAATTTTTTTCAATAATAACCTTTTCACACCTTTTCCCGGGATACTCAGTAAAAATTATTCCTCTATAATTTTTACAATCTTTCCTATCCCCCCTTTCCCCTTTTTATTTAAAAAAGGGCATACACTCCCCACTTTCAAATCCCCAGGTACCTTCCCCCCTTTCATAATTTATTAAACAAAATACCAAACCCCCTTTCCAAAAAACTAAATTTGGCCCCCTGCTTTTAAAAAATTTTTGTCATGATCCCGTCATTTTCCCCGGGGTTTACCCCCTTTCTTCTATGTAATGCCTCACGCCCTCCCCCCCACTATAAACCCCCCTTCTTTTACTAAAAGATGATATATTCCCTGGCCAGTGCATGAAAAATTTCCCCCCTCCCTTTTTTTGTCGCCCTTTTAAAAGGGTTTCCCCAAAAAATATCTCGCCCTCTACCCAAAAACCCCCATCTATCATCTACTAACTCCCCTTCTCTGTTGTTAACTGATAAATCCCCCCGTTCACTAGGCTTTTTTAACCCTTTTTTTAACCCAAAAAAATTTTTTATTTTCATTAAAATTTCCCTTTACGTACCCCTCCCCTTATCATTTCCCCCCCTTTTGCACTCTCTCCCACTCTCTTCACCCTTTCTTTTAAAATCTAAATTTTTTTTTCTTCTTAAAACACTTCTGCTTTTTAGAAAACCCTTTTTTAAAACTACCCTTTTTTCTTTTTTTCACACCCTTTTCTTCATCAATCCAAACCCAAATTTTTAAATCCTCTTTTTCCCCCTGGGCCCCCCCCTCCTATTTAAACCCCAAAAATTCTGCCCCAATTCTAATACTGCATTTTTAAAAACCCATTCCCAAAACCTCTTCAAAACCCCCCCCTACCCATACCTTTCACAAGCCCACCTTTCTGCCAAAAGTTGCTTAATTTCACCCGAACTTCCTCCTCCCTTAGTTTTTTTACAATTTCACTTTTCCCCCTTACTTGTTGTTGACATTTTCCCCTTATCCCATATACCTCTTACTCTAACTGTAGCTACAACTAGATAATGATTCCGATGTATCAGTTGCTCCTCTATAAACGTGTATATCCTGGAGCATACCCGTCAACCTTTTATCCACCAATACATATTCTGACTACTTTCATTACATGCTAATCATACCTTGTATATTTTTTTTAAATCCTCTTTTTCATAAAATATGTATTACTTATTACAAATCTCTTTCTACACATAGCTCAATTAAAGGCCCCCCATTTCATTTACCCCTGGCACCCCATTTACCTATACTCCCTCCACAAACATTTTTTCCCACTTTAGCATTAAAATCCCAAATCACAAGTATCTCACACTTGGTTCCAAACTCCCCACGCAATTACTCAACATTTCCCAAAATCTCTCTCTCTCCTCTATACTTCTCTTTTTCCCCAGGTGCATAAACGCTTACTATAACCCACTTCTCACATCCAATCTTTATTTTACTCCACATATTCCTTGAAAATTTAAAACATTTATAGTTCCTCTTTTCTTGCCATAGCTTATCCTTCAACATTATTGCCCATACCTTCTTAAGCTTAACTCTATTAAAACCCCTGACCTAATCCTATTATTCCTCTCCACTGAAACTCTCCCAGCCCCTTCAGCTTGTTTCAAATTAAACCCCGGACAAACCAGCTTCTTCTCATTCATAACATCCACAAACATCTCTTTCATAAAAACCCGCACATTCAAACTTCCCACTTTGACACTTTTCTTCTTTTTCTTTTTAGTAATTTTTAAAGGAAAAGGAGTTACTAGCCCATTGTTTCCCGGCATTTTTTTGATTTTACAACACCTGGCTACGGAGGAAAGATTCTTATTCCACTTCCCCATGGATACAAAAGGAAAAGTAATTAGAACAAAAACTAAAATAAAATCAAAGAAAACTCAAATGAGTGTACTCACCTAGTTGTACTCACCTAGTTGTACTCACCTAGTTGAGATTGCAGGGGTCGAGTCCAACCTCCTGGCCCCGCCTCTTCACTGGTCACTACTAGGTCACTCCCCCTGAACCGTGAACTTCATCATACCTCTGTTTAAAGCTATGTATGGATCCTGCCGCCACTACATCGCTTCCCAAACTATTCCACTTACTGACTACTCTGTGGCTGAAGAAATACTTCTTAACATCCCTGTGATTCATCTGTGTCTTCAACTTCCAAGTGTGTCCCCTTGTTTCTGTGTCCCATCTCTGGAACATCCTGTCTTTGTTCACCTTGTCAATTCCTCTCAGTATTTTGTATGTCATTATCATATGTGTATAAATAAACGTGTACATGTATGTGTAGTGTGACCTAAGTGTAAGTAGAAGTAGCAAGACACACCTGTAATCTTGCATATTTATGAGACAGACAAGAGACACCAGCAATCCTACCATCATGTAAAACAATTACAGGCTTTCATTTTACACTCACTTGGCAGAACGGTAGTACCTCCCTGGGTGGATGCTGTCTACCAACATATATATATACATAGATATTATATAATATATATATATATATATATATATATTTTATATATAATATATATATATGTATATATTTGTGTATATGTGTGTGTGCGCTCACTTAATTGTGATTGCAGAGGTCGAGACTCAGCTCCTGGCCCCGCCTCTTCACTGAGTGTTACTAGGTCCTCTCTCTCTCTGTTCCATGAACTTTATCATACCTCTTCTTAAAGCTATGTGTGGTTCCTGCCTCCACTACCTCAATTGCTAGGCTATTCCACTTCCTGACTGCTATATGACTGAAGAAATACTTCCTAAAATCCGTTTGACTCATCTGAGTCTTCAGTTTCAAAGAGTGACCCCTTGTTTCTGTGTCCCATCTTTGGAACATCCTGTCTTTGTCCACTTTGTCTATTTCACGCAGTATTTCATATGTCG